>SCDT01003522.1:0-16796 GCA_004143765.1 Drosophila melanica
ATTTGTCAAAATTAGCATAAAAAACAACATTTGAGGTGATTCTGAGGGGGTCAAATTTTTGGTCAAAAATCATGCCAAAATCGACAAAAATTTTGACAAGTAAAGTTGTCAGATTCCATAGGTCCCATATATCAAACCCTCATAACTTTGTCAAAAGTGAACCGATTTTCACGTTTGATGGCATTTTGATCATGTTTTGTCCTATGTATTGACTCCACATTCAAAGAATAGTCATTTTCGAAAATACATTTTTTTTGGATTTTTTGGTCAAAAAAGATATATTCGGGGCGGAAGGGGGCGTGGCTGGGAATTTTTTTACCGATCTGTAAGGAGCTGACCAGTTATCTACCTTCCAAATTTAGTGACTATAGCTTTAAAACTGTTTGAGATATAGATATTCGGGGTATTGGCCCCAAATATTTTTCTGTGAATTCTGAGGGAGCTTCCCAGTAATATATATATCCTAAACTTGGTGACTCTACTCCACTTGATCAAAGCCTAAAGTGTAGACAAAGGTTAATGTATGGAAAAGTGAATTCATAGATTAAATCAGTATTATTTTAAATAATACGTAAACATATCTTTTATTTGTCATCTGGTAATTTGGCGTCTTTTGACCCAGTTAAGCACAGTTGAAGCCACCATTTCTATTGCAAGATTTTTATCTGACCAACACCGAAAAAAAAGACGAGAAATATATGCATAAATAAATGCTCGCAAAGCAAGCAACAAAGTCATCTAACGGTGCTCAACTCGATGTCAGCTGGCGATTACAGATCAACAAACAAAGAACAACAAAAAATACTACGCTACACGTAACTGCAAAAATAAAAGCCCAAAAAAGAAAACTCATGAAATGTCAAGTGTCAATCAAATGCGCTGCTGGAACTCCGACTGCGACTTCGGGTCCGGCCTCTGCTGTGGGTCGCATTGCCAAATGCTTAAGCGAGCCCATTGTAAATCCTTGGCGCCAGACGATCAAATCGTGGTCAGAGGAGAGGAAAAAAAACTGTTTATCATTTAAAGTCAAAGTTGAATTTAGTTAGCTAATAGAGGCGTTACAAGCCGGACAGCTACAGCTGGACAGCACCCGGGTTATTAATTACTCTATTTTTACCTAAAAAAAAAAAACAAAACTGGAAAAAAAGAAAAACCTCAAGTGCCGCCCACTGAATTTAAGGTGAGGGCAACTCTGGCACCGAGTAGTTATTACAATTTAATTGTTTTACAATTTTCGGTGGCAACTATTAGCATTTTGTGCGCCACACGTGATGCGATTCCCAAAAGCAAGAAACAAAATGCGCATGGCTGACTGCTTCCACAACAACAACAAGAAAATAATAACAATAATGAATATCAAGTACAGTGAGCACTAAGAGAGCGAGACTTGAAAGCCGTTGCGTCTGATTTTTACTATAAATTATGCAGATAAGCATAAGTGGGGGGGAGTTGTTTTTTTGTTTTTTTGTATTTTTTATTTATATTTAATTGTTTTTTTCGTGCTCGAAAGGCGAAGGGTAACCATTTAGTCTGTGTGAGGCTAATGAACAGTTTTGTTTTGTGTCTGGAGGTGGTGGGTGGGTGTGGTTAGGGCGAGGGGGCGTGTAATTGCCAGCTGAGCTATGCCCAGGCAAATGCAGAGCAGAAGATGCATTAACAAATAGTAGTATACGACCTGAAGATACCTTATGGCAGTAAAATTTAAGATCAGTAAGTTTTTTATTACATTCAAATCAATGTTGATGATATATATACATTTTAAACTATCATAATCATAGTTAAATGACATTTTGTTATAGAAGTAAAAGATTAGTGTTCAATCTTTAATCGCGATTGGGTTCAAGCCAGGTTCGGGTTGTTTCAACAATTTTTCTACTAATTAATCAAATAAGCAAAAACTCTCTAATATTTATATATTTCTTATTGAAATATGAGTTGTGCCTGCCTTTTGCATTGCATTTGTGCTGGGTATTTATGAGCTATGCTCTTATGTAAGCAACTCAGCGCTCGCATTTAAAATTCACAGCACATTTTCTCAGCGCTGCGCTGCAAGTAACAATATTGACAAAAACACACACACACAGACGCGCCCCACCCTACACACGCACATACACACACAGAAGGAAAGAAAGTAGAGGAATTGCCAAAGGACGAAAAGGAGTCGCTGCTGCTGCTGCTGCTTAAAATTCTGTGAGCATCGTTTCACAACTTTCCAACTTGCCAAAAAATCGAAAACGGCAAAAAGAAGAAAGCAGAACGCATATAAAAAAAAATGTTGAAAAAAAAAGCAGAAGGAAAATACGGAAAAACCCGGCAAAGCGCATAAATTTCACGTGCTGGCAAAACACTTGCTGCGGCGGGGGTGTGGCAAACAGACAGACAGACAGAGACAGCGAGAGCTGGAGACAGAGATAGAGCGTCGACTGAACTGAAGCCAAAATGTGCGGAAAATAAATGAAAATGCTCAAAGCTCGTTCACAACGGTGCTTACGGCGTCCGCAAGGAGCTGTTGAAGTGGCAAATTTGCGCAAGCGACACCCGAGGCGAATGCGAAAGGAGGCACAAAGCAAGGAGGACAGCTGCAAGGCGTGGCAGGCAGGACAACGACTCTTCGGGCTGCTGCTGCTGCTCCCGCTGCTGCCATCGTTACTTACAACAACTACATGCCAGTGTCAACACATACTTGGCCATTTAAGTGGGCAACGGCACAGCTGGAAAAACACACACAGACAGACAGACGGACGGACAGATAGACTAAAGTCAACCGCCGCCATATTTGTTTCTGTTGGACTCCCGAATACCCCCCCGAATCGTACATTTTTATGGCTTTGGCATAAAAACCAAAGGCAGACGCGCAGCAATGACATTCATATAGCTGCATCTCGCTCGAACACATTGCTGATATAATTAACCCCTTTTCATGAGCACTTCTGTTTGATACCCTGTAAATGTATACAGTAATAAAACTGAGCAAGTGACAGCTAGCTAAGTCAAAATTTATTAACACATTTTTATGAAAATTCTGAAAATCAATGAATGATCAATTTTCATCTTACAATCAATACATAAAATATCAAAATTCTTTTTTAAGGTAAAATTCCATACAAAATATCTCCCTACTTTTCCACAAAGTATCAATTAGTCTGCAGGGTATCTTTTAGTCAATCATTTACAATCAGAGCATATGTACAACCGGGTTTTTTTTTCATTTGGGGATCGGGCACTTGTGAGACAATAAACTTTCTGCTGAGAAAAACCTTTTAATGCCTTTGGCGACAAAGTTTTGCAATTTTTTCGCAATTTGCCGCCACAACAATTTGCGTTTAATTAACCAAAAGTTTCCATTGTGCCAAAGACGCTTAGGAAAGCTAATGAACTTGCCAAATTGTTGTTGTTGAAAGTTTTTGGCTGGCAATAAAATTAATTTTGATGACAACAGTTAATGTTTTGTTGCTGCTGCCGCAGCACCAAAAATAATTGACAAACAGTGCATCAACACAGCCCGCAACGCAAATGGCAAATGCCAAAATGCTAAACTGGCTAATGACGACCCAAACTTTGCGGGAAAGTCGTGGAAACTGCGCTAAGGCAATCGCATTTGAAAGCCCATTTAATAGACGGCAATTTGAGGGGGCCCCCCCAAACGGGCTAAATAAAAGGTGCTGAGCTAAGCAACCATAACTCGAAAGGTTCATAAAGAGAAAATAAAGTCGACAACCTAATTTTGATAATTCAATCAGTTAAACGGTTATAACAATTTACCGTTAGTTTGAAAAGATTAAAAGTTCTAAATTTTGAACAAAAATATAATAATTTATATATACGAGTTGTATTTTTAAACTAAATCTATTAAGTGTTAAAAAAGGGAACAGTTTTGACAATTTGGTTCAGATTCTAAAATGTTAAAAACGAATGAGCCAATTAATAGAATATTATCAGATTTATTTTCAAAATATATTTAGCAACGAAGAGTTTCAAAAAATTAAATTTTTTTAAATTTTTAATCACATAAGCTAAGCAAACTGACGTCAAATTTTACTTAAAAACTGATCCGCATGATAATTGCTAAATCGAAGCATAAAACTTAGACAAAACAACCACAACAAACGTAGACGAGTTGAAACAGCCTGAAAATAGTGAAAGTTTTACACACGCACACACACACACAAAGAGGATAGAGGGAGGGGTGGTTGTTTGAGATCAACTTTAAGCTGAAAATTCGGCGTGTAAATGATGCCATCATAATATTTTGATTTGTAAATGCAGAGCAGCGGCAGCGGCGACATCATCAGTTAAGGGGTTAATAAAGCGCATAAAATGCTAGCAAACAGATTTGAAAAAGGGTGTGTGTGTGTGGGGGGCAGAGGAGGCTCTAATCACATTCGACTTGGCGGCAGCAGAAGGCGCGCATTACTCATAATGCGAGCGTGTGATATTAGAAGAGTTCAGGATGACGCCTATTGTGGCAGGCACTGGCGTTTCCTGTGCACTTAGAGAAATAGTTGGTTGTAAATTTCAGTAGAAATGGGATTGAAAATGGGATTACAAGAAGAATAATAAAAGATACCTAAATAAAGTAAAATAAACAAAAAACCGGGTTAATTTAAAATGTTTTTTAGACAGAAATTGGCACTCTTTAAATAATTGTAAGAAATGCTTAATAAAACTATTTAATTATAATTATTTTATTTGAGTTTTGTAGGGTTTTTTGTAGCAACATTGAGACTGAAAAAATACTGCAATCATAATTTTCTAGTAAACACTATCATCCCTTTAAAAATTCTACTTGTTTTGAGTGCAAAACTCTGTTTGTATTTTCTTCGAGTGTAGTACATCCCCCGTACAGCCCACATTTACCCCACTTCTGAACAGAGATACACCAATCAGCCTAATCGCTTTCGTTGCGCCGCACGGCTTAACTTTTGTTGTTGGCCAAAAGTTTATATTGAGCGACTTTCAAGTTGCAAGCATGTGTGGCAGCGAGTGCGAGCGTTGCATGATAATCAGCCAAAGCAGCCGCAGAAACTGTCTCATCATCATCAAACCCTCCCTGGACGCCCCCCAACACTCCCCCCCAACCCCAGAAATGTGTGTCGCCATATTTGTTTTTATTGCTCTTCCTTTTTGTTTATTATGTGATTTTCTTCCATATGTCCCACAACAATTTGTGTGTGTGCGTGCGTTTTCCAGTTAATCGCACAAAATTTTATGTTAATTTTCATAAATTTTATTGCCGCCCCCACGGCTCCCTCTGCCGCCACAAACCACCAACAAGAAAGGAAAAGGTCTTTTTAATTAGTTTCTCCGTGTGGGATTTATTTTATGCGCGTAATAAGTTTTTTATGGCAAGGGGAGCTGGAGGGGGCGTGGGTGGAGAGCTGCGTGTTTTTAAGAGTTGTAACCCATAAAGTTGACACACAAAAACAAAATACTCGTGTTTTCCATTTAGTGCTATACAGTCTATATTTTTTTTTTTTGGTTAAATATTCGTTTTTCTTTATTTTGCTTTCTAAGCTGCCAGCAGATTTCCAGGCACGCAGTCAAGTGTCAAATTATATTTGATGGCGCTTTGGGAGCTGTTAACGTATAGCCGGGGCTTAAAGATTGTGGCCAATAAAATCAAAAACAACAACAACACGAATAACAATTTAAACATGTTTTACGATAGTGTTTACAAATAGAGATGAGAGAGAGACAAAATTGTAGTCGAGTAGATAAATTATGAAATAAAATTTTGGGCAACTTTCGCTGATAATTAAACGAAACGAAACGTTTTTAGGAAAATTTAAATGTGATTTGGTATTGGAATATGTACTAATAATAAAAATGTGCAAACGAGAATAAAAAACTGATATATCATATTGTATTATATTTTTCCATATAATGCAGCTCAACATTCAGATCATATACGTATAGAAAAGTTTTCCGGTATTGATAAGATATAGTTTATATGTAAAGAACAGTTTTGTTGGCAAATCTTGAAAAACAAAACAGTTGTTTTGACGATTTATTTGTAAGTAGTAATTCGATATTGATAAGCTTTCCTTATGTTTTTAATAATCATATTGTATAAAACTTTACCAAATTCTCTTTGTTATTAAGACATTTGCAAGTCAATGCAACTAGAAAATAATAAGTCATATCAGAACGGGTGGCAAAGAGAGAAGGAGAGCGCACATGAGTTAAATGCGTGTGGCCAAGCGAAAGGCAACAACAACAACAACAACAGCAGCAAAACCGATTGTCATCGATCATCGTCAGCCTGATTTTTGGCATGTGTGGTAAACAGTGAAATAGTTACCCCCTCCTCTGCAGAATTCAAGCCAGATCGATCAATGACGAAATGAGTGCAAAAGAAGTCACCGCACCAAACAATCGAACAATCGAACAATCAAAACTGCGCAAAGCAAAGCAAACAAAATAGAATGGAAAAATATTTGATTTGAATACACGAGATGAAATTGAAAACTATTCGCATTGTTGTAATATCCGAAACTGTCACAGGAAAACCCAAATGAACAGCTGTGTTATGGTGGTTACATGGAACTATCGAACTAATCGAATCCTAAAAGAGATCTGGGCACATTACCAATATGATAGATGGACGAGCTAATTTGACTGAGTGCGTGGCGAGTTCGAATTATCGAAACTGCGGCTAATGTAATTACAAAACAAAAAATGAAAAGGAACAGCTAAGGGCAAAAGCCCGGCGCATCAACTTAATCATTTTAACTAATTGCCAAAAGAGGGAGATAGAGAGCGAGGCCGTGAGATAGAGAGAGGGCATAAAAAAGCGCTTAAAAAGGCAGAAGTGGGCCCAGGGGACGCTCCACAACAGAACCAACCAATTATGTTGATGGTAAACAAATTGCGCACGTACCGTTGGCATAAAAATTAGTAAAAAAAAAATAAATAAATAAGAGAGAGAAAAAATTGATAGCTACTTAAGTATACTCTATAGAGTGCACAGCTCAAAAAGGACACGCCAAGCCGGGGCGCCACGGGTCGAACTCAACTGAAGGATCTAATTACACTAATGACCAGGGCTAGAGCAGACAACCAGGGCAGTTGGCAGCAGCGAATCTCGTGTCCCTCTCACGACTCCCGGTTGCAATTAAACGTTTCAATTGAGCTGCGTGCAACGGCGACATAAGGTCAAAGTCAGGAGTCAGCTGGCAAATGAATTGGCACGAGTGGCATTCGTTAAATGAGTGCAAGTATTCATTCTGAAATTGAAGCCATTTAAACAGCTTCTGTTCGAACGGTTTGTGCAACGTGTGGCACACGCAATGCCTTCAACTTACAACCTGCCCGCCGGCTAATATGCCACAAATAAAGCTATAAGCCAGGCTCAATAACCCTTTCGCTCTATCTCCCTCTCTCTCTCACTCTCTTGTTCTCTTTTTCTGGCATCCTTTACTTCCGTCACAAAATTTAAGCGGATTTAGCGCCTGTTGACGCCTCTCGTATTTCCAAAAGCCGCTTGCCACACATTTCGACCGCACACAACGCTCATCAACTATCCACCAACCAGCCAAAGAAGCAAAAAACAATAAGAAACAGAAACCTATTCGTATCCTTGCGTCTTGCATCATCATCGAAAAGGGTAAGCCCCCAGAAACCCTAAACGTGCCCAAGTTTCTTGGGCGTTCCACAGACCTCACAATGAGTCGAGTCGAGTTTAGTTTAAAAATGATATTTACGGTTTAAGCCATATTTGTGCAACTGTGTGAGAGGCTCAACACTTTCAGCTTAAATGTTTCAGATTTTTGTGCAAATGTGTGAATTTGAATCATATTTCGGTTAAAAATTCAATGAAAACCATTAAGTTAAAATTTACTTTAAGCGTTTGATTAAAAAATATAGTTTCTGTTTTTAAAATCGCGGTAAGAACAGTTTTAGTTCGGATAAATAAATAATAATATTTAAGTATAAATTTATATTATATTTTTTTTTATTAATTTACATTTAAGCATTTGGTCGAACACATTCAAAAATTTTAAATAAATAAATCAAATAATAATAAGCAAATTTAAAATACATTTCTGAAACAAGTTTTTTGAAGTTGGTTTAGTCTATCAATAATAATGAAATTTAAAATAAGTTGAGACCTTCAATACCATAAGAAATGTAATGATTTTATTGCATAAGCAGCGAATCTACTTCAAAAATCCATAAATCTTAAACCCAATCTATAAATGTCACAGAAGCCTACTCATAACCATATCTAGTTGAAATTATACTCAAACATTTTTTTAAAGGGTAACAAGCCACACACAAGACGTTCTAATTATGATTGATGTGGCACATACAAATGCAACCCCAAAAATATTTGGCCATAACTTCAATGTGCTCATTGAAACCGCATCACGGACAATGCAAAAAAAAAAAAAGAATAAATAAAAGCAACCTCAAGGAAAGGCAAAGGCAACTCGAGCTGCGCTCAAATGCAAATCAAATATGAAATTATTTTAAAATTTTGTTGGCACAACACAACAAATTTCAATACAATGGCACATGGGAGGGGCGAACGGAGAGCGGAGAGTGGAGAGGGGCACCACACAGAGCGTGGAAAATGATCTATTGCCGTGTCGCAGGAACGAAGGACAAGGTCTGATCTTTATACAGGCAGATGCTGCAGCATCCTTGAATACAATTTGAATTCAATTTAGAGCAGAGGTTCGCTTCGCTACGGCTTGACTTGTGCCCTCTGACAAGCGACAGAAGACAGGGGTAAGAAGAAGAGTACCCAGTGGAAGAAAAGAAAAAAGGAAGGCACCAGGTTTGTTTGACAAAAGGACATGTGCAACAGCAGAAACTGTGGCACCGTTTTTTTTGTTGTTGCTGTGAATGGCAGCCATTTTTACTGGTCATTTTCATTAATCAAACGTCCTGTGGAATGCTGCACGTGTCCTAGGCGCTAAGAAGTCAATTTATATATATATATATATATATAGGTATCTGCAAAAAGTGGGCAGGACTAATCCAACAGNACCTGTAGTATGGTCCGTGTCCTCGGGGCGAAAAAGAGACATTATATATATATATATATATATAGGTATCTGCAAAAAGTGGGCAGGACTAATCCAACAGGAAAAAAATGTTAACCTACAATTAACTGCGGCCTCTATTATGTGGTGCAATGAATGAAAGTGAGATTGCGGCAAGTGTCGATCCTCGAGATCCCTTAGATCCTTCGCTCAATTCAATTGCTGCCCACTTTCACACTCAAGCCAAGCCTCGACACCTGTGTGCCAGGACACACAGTTGGTGGGCCTTTTCCTCCTCTCTCTCTCATTATTTCACCATCTTGCCCTCTCTTTCACTCTGTCTTTCCATGGGTAATTGCAGTTCCTGTGCGCACGAGGGGCGTCTCCTGCCCCTGACTGTGCGGTGGGTGTTGCGCCTTTAGCGGCTTAAGAGTTTTAGGCTCTGGCAAAAAAACAAAAAATGTAACTTAAACGTTGCCGCTCAACTTCAAAACAATTTACGAAAAAAATTAAACTGTTGTTCTTATAGACACCTAGGGCAACCACATTCCTCAGTCGGTCGAGTCTTTGAAATGCCCCCCGAAATTCGTGGAATATTCACTACAAAAGCGCCGACTAGACAAATGGGGATTAGCTTTTAATTTGAATACAACTGAAAGGAAAACAATTACATTAAATACATAAATGCTGCACAAATTATATAAATATTAATATATACTATATTTTTTCTTAAATATATACTATGTCTCCTAATACATACTATATTTTTCTATAAATTAAAATATAGAATTTGAAATATTCAACACAAAAGTGTCGGAGGAATAAGAATAGGTTTTAAATGTTAATAAAAGTAGAAGCGTCCTATATAAAAGTAGAAGCATCATATATAAGTGATTTTGGGGCGGTCAAATTTTTGGTCAAAAATCATCCCAAAATCGACAAAAATTTTGACATGTAAAGCTGTCGGATTTCATAGCTCCCATCTATCAAACCCTCATAACTTTGTCAAAAGTGAACCGATTTTCACGTTTGATGGCATTTTGATCATGATTTGTCCTATTTAAAATATATTCATTTTCGAAAGTAAAATTTTTTTGAATTTTTTGGAAAACAAAATTTTTCAATTCAATTTTATTGGAATAATTTCAAATTTTCGAATTTTAAATATAAATTTAATTAAATTTCGTTTGGCTAGTATATATCTAGGGTAAATATTTTATTATTAATCTTATTTTTATTATATATTCCCCATTGATGCAGCTGTTAAAAAATCTGTCCAAAAATAATTTGCAATATGAAACCGCATCTGCAATTAGGCTTGCATTAAGTGGAGCAGCTGTCCTGGTCTTGGTTATATTACCCTTGTATGTAAATTTAGTGTTAAGGTGCATAAAAGGGGCGTGGTCCAAGACGCTTAATAAACGATAAAACGCTGAACAGCCTCAAAACTCTCTTAATGTGTGTGAGTTTTTTTTTTTTATCTTTTAATTTTGTTTCCAAGTTTTTCTTCGTGTTTTTAGGGCGTTGCACAACGCGATGTCTTGCAATGACATAAATTTCAAAATCGCAGCGGCAGAAAAAAAACAACAACATAAATACATAAATAAATAAATACAAGCGCGCATTTGAGAGAGGCCTCAAGTAATTTAACGAAATTACGCATCGTTTAAGTTGTGATTTATGTGGCATGCAACCGAGGCGCATAGAAACCAAAACCGAAACCAAAAACCAAACAGAAACCCTTCAGCCTGCCACACACACACAGGACATATATTTGCCTCGTATTGTTAATGAGTCGAATTACACACACACACACAGAGAGAGAGTCTTTAAGGGGGGAGCGAAACGGGGGGGGGATTGAACAGGCTGAGGCTCTGGCTGCTGAGTGGCCGCCGAAAGGTGTGACAATTGTTACACACACACACGCGCGCACACACACACACAACAAACACAACGGAGAGAGATAAAGTCAGGCGCATGACTCTGGCAAGTTGGCAAAGATTTATGCGATTGCCAAAGGAGTTCCCAGAAAATGCAGACAATTCCTTGCGGTCTCGATCCTGGCCAGCACAGAAAGGCAAGGCATTGGCCGTGGCCAAAGCAGGGGCCCTTTTGTCTAACAATTTCTGAATGTTTTTAAGGCTTTTTGCATAAACAAATTGCAGCAAAAGAATATATAAAACGCCAGTGAAGAAAACACAAACGTTTTAACGGAATTGCTACCGGCAAAAAACAAAAACAGAAACAACACAAAAAGCGGCTTCGGTAGCCGCCAATTCCCTCGAGCGGCTGGCGGCGCACAATTTATCAAAGCGGCGGTTTTTTTAAAAAGAAGATGCACTGCATCCGAATCCGGCTACGGGTCCGAGCTCAGCTCCCCGGGGGCATGAGCGGTCCGGCTTTTCGGCCGCAATGAGTTTCATTAATAAATTCCACAAAAAAAAGAAATGTTTTCTTTCCAACTTGTAAACACCCAGAAAAAGCAGAGAACAAGAAAACTGGGCGTGCACAATGCAAAGGAAATTTCGAAAATAGAATGGAAAATATTTGGTAAATATTTGCGGACTGTGAAAGGGACTGTCAAAGGTCACACAGGACACAAGCGTGCAGTGGCATGTGTGAAAGGACACAGCTCATAATAAAAGATGCGAAATGATGGACACGAAATTGTGGCAGACATTCAGGCAGCAAAGAAGAATATTACATTTTTGTGTTTGATTTTTTTTTACGATTGTAATTGAAATTGTGGCTTTAATTTGTTTAATTTATTTCCATTAATAGTTGAAATTATAAAATACAAAAAAAAAACAATAATTTCTTGTTCAGAAATCAATTAAGATTTATAGTATTAAAGTTATCAAGGAAATTTATAAGAAAAACTTAACTAGTCTAAATTAGAGAAAATGTACTAGTATAGTACATACATACTAGTATTCAATATTCTGTATTCAAATTAATTATTCAAATTCCGTTTGACAGGTATTTACCGTAACATTGATGAATTTATAGGAAATATTTGAATATCAATGTCGCTAACAAAATATTCGCATTGCTCAAAGTTTGAAACGTGCCTTTAATTGAAAAACTTGAAAAATTACAATTTATTACATATATTTCTATCAAATTTTATAACAAAACTTGTGCATTTCAATGGAAATGTATCGTTTTACGTTGTTGTAAATTAACCTTTTTTTCTGGTTATTTTGCTTTGCCTCTAATTACAAGTTGTGTACTAAATGCTGATTGCGGCACATTAGCAATTGCTGTGTTTTCAGATATTGCAAAACAAATAATGCATGGCTTTAGTAAATATGGAGTGTGCTTTGCATATGGCTAAAAAGCAACAAATATAAAAAAACGAGAAACAATAAGGCAACTAACCGAACCGAACCGAACCGAACCGAACCGGACATGGAGCACATGCAAATACTAAAGTAACGCCCCATTCGTTGGCCCTCTGTCATTTGAAGTAATTACGCAACGGTTTTTGGTTTTATTTTATTTCTAAAGCCCCAATCTAGTTGGCAATGTCAGCAAATTGCAAGTAAATGCACGAATCGAACCGAGAAATAAGTCAAGACCTTTGTCATTGCCAATTAACCCAAGTTGAGGTGCTAGAAATTAATAAAAAGAAAATAAAAAAGTTATGCAGACGACAAAGATTTTCCAGCTGACAGTTCGTCAGAATTCATTAGATGTCAAAGGCAGGGCCAATTAGCAGTTGAATCGGTGTGGTAACAGTCGCTGCCAAAAGTCGGGGTTCTGCTAACAAGCGCACTAATCCCGCTTATCCCCCCGCCTGGCCCTGACCCTAGCCTCAGCTCCAGTCCTGCCTTTGACTCTGTGTTCCTCTTCCTTCTTTCTTTCTCGTGTGATTTTTGTAATTTGACACTTTTATGCGCTAACAAAACACTCACCAGAGATTCAACATTTGGCTGGCCAACGAGGGTTGCCATGAACATATATGGGAAATATATGCACCAAAATTACTATATATATATATAAATTTTGTTTGATATATATTTGTTTTGTAGCTCGTTAGATTATATATATATATATTGTTTTTAGAATATAAACAAACTATGTAGCCATAAATTCTAATGCAGAACTATTCATTCTGCCCTCGCCCAAGGCGACAGTTTGAGGGCCGTAGAAAGGGCCGAGAGTGAGAGAGAGGGGCGTGCACAAAGTGGGCATGTCATGTTGTCAATGTGACACTTTCACCAGGGCAACCGTCAAATGCCAAACGTCGTGTGTGTTCGCGTTCCCGTTTCGCGCTTTAGCAGCTTCCTTTGCCAGGATGCGGCACAGATTTGTGTGTGCGAGTGTGCGTGTGTGTGTCTCACAGCGGTGGCAGTCGCGTATGTCACCAAACTGTCACTTGGCCCTTAGAAAAAAAGAAAAACACAAGTTGTGAAAACAAAAGCGGCCGCCTAATTTATAGAACCAAACTTAAATCGGACCCAGTTCTAGAACCAATCCGAGTGCCACTTGGCGCACTTGTAAAAAAATAAACAAAAATTCCGCTTGTTAATTAGTGTTGTAAAACTGTCGCTGTCGCACTTTCTCCTTGTTGTGCGTGTGTTGTGAAGCCCTCAAGTGTTTTTTTTCTTTGTCGGCAACGCTCAATTGCTCATTAATATTTTAACGAGCTCGCTTTTTGTTGCTGGGAAATTGAACACTTTCACTTTGTTTAAACGCCGCCAGGACTTGAATTCGTCCTGGTCCAGTAAGCGCATGTAAAAACAATGCGACATCTTTTGGTCACTGAAGAACAATTTAGCCCGAGTTAAAATTAATCGACTCTACTTGGTTTCTGCCGGGTTCCTCGGCCACCAACGTAGGCGGCATTTGTGATTGATGATAATGTTAAATGAATCTGTAGATTTCCTCTAGAAACCATTAAGTATGGTTAGCCAAACAGATCTTCAATTGAGTATTCTTCAAGCTTAACCCCATATCGATTTCCCTGGCACTTCCGCTTCAATTGAATTTCCTGGCTTTATCATTGCTCTCAAATACTTGACTTGATTTCAAGTCAATTCGACTAGCACTTGTACTCTATAAACGAATGGGGCACGTGTTCATCCGACAGCACTTTGCCACTTGCCACAATCTGTTGCAGCCATCGATGGGGCCGGAAGCTGCTGCTAGAAATTATTTATAGAATTCACTTATAAAATTTCTTCTTTCTTTTTTCGTTTTAATCACATTTTTTATTGAAACATACTGAATTCGAAAATTTATAAATCGATCGTTCCTATATAGCATTGTGGGTGAGTGTTTTTCTTCGATTGAGAGCAATCAATAAATTCAAATGGGATTCTCTTACAAAAATATGAATCATGCTTGATTTAACAAGGAAATTGAAGAATACATTAAATGACAACAGTTAAAAAACAAATTGTTTTAATTAAGATTATATTTGTACTTGAAATTTGAGCACGATTCATACTAAAATTTGTAGTTATTTTTCATTTCACTCCAAGAATTTTAGTACGAATCGTACCCAAATTTCAAATAAAAATTTAAACGTAATTAAGTACTTTCTTTTTGTCTATGAATCAATCATACGATGTTTTAATTCGTTATTAAATAAAGCATGATTCATAAAAACAAGTATTGAACTCGAACTACTTCATCGCTTAAATGTTCGGTTAGTAACTCACGTCAATGAAATCAAGTTTTGATTCAAATCATCATGCGTCACATTCTATAAAAATCTAAAATTCTGCCAGTATTTGGTTTAGTTATTTAAATATCTAGCAAATTTCTGACTTAAAAGCTAAAATTTAAAAGAAAATGTAAATCTTTGATATATGTATGTATAAATAACAAATAAATTTAATACACTTCAATATGTATATATATGTATATATATTTAGAAAGCATCATAAAAACAACGATTTCAACAAGTTGCAGTTAAACATTCAAAATAAAAACCATGAAAAAATAAAATAAATAAAAACAGATGTCCTTGCAGGAGGAAAAGCGGCGCGTGCGAATGCAACTGTTGCTAATTAGCAGAAACACAGGCGGACCGAGGCATAAAAATTAATAAAAAAAAAAAAACAGAGCTGAGCTGAGAAAAATGACTCAAAAAAAATAAACTCAACATCGCAGCGGAACGTGTTGGAATCGTGTGAAACGAAAAATGCGCTCAACGGCAGCGACAACAGCGCCTGGCAGAGATAACAACAGAGACAACAACGGCGAAAAGTTGTCTAAAACCCGACAAAAATAACAACTATAGCAACAACAAAGGAAACATGAAAAACCGCAAGCAAAACGTTTGCACTTCATAAATGCCACAACATGTGCCAGAGCGAGAGCGAGCGAAAAAGCGCCGACATTTTTAATTGTAAATGAGTTATGACGACGCGTCGCAGCTGCAGCAGCAGCAACAACGACAGTGGCAGCGGCAACAAACGTTTCTCTGCTGCTCATCGCTGCGGCTGCTGAGTGGCCGTCAACACGCAGCGCGCACTCCCACTCAGGCACTCACACACAACAGCCAGCCAGCCAGACAGCTAACGGCAGCGGCAGCGCATGCGTGCGAATGCAATGACTGGCGGCGTACAGTCACTTGCTCAATGGCTGTCACGCTCTCGCGCACACACCACAACCCCTGCTCTGCACGATTCTCCAATTGTAACAGTGTGCGTTGCGCTTCCAGCTGAATTCGCTGTGACTGTCTGCACTGTTCGCACTTGTTCAAGGCACTCGGCGGTATGCACAGTGCATGCGCTAGCCCGCTCGCACTGCATGGCTGGCTGGCTAGTTGGGAAACTGGTTTCCCGCTGCCATTCGTCGCTGCCTGCCTGCTTGACTGACTGCCGCTACTGAGCCACAACACGTTCCCTCACAAGTTTCCAACACAGAATTCAGTTCGTCGTCGCCTGTCTTACGTAGCGCACACACTCAATTCGCGTTGCGCTGCATTTTGCATTTTTACACACACACACACACACAGAAAGAAACTCGCGTGAGTTAACCAAATACTGTGAACGTTCACTTCAGGTGTGTGTGTTTTGTGTGTTTATTTGTGTGTTGCATTTACAGAAACAGTTACATATACATGTACATATATTCGAATATTACAAAACAAAGTGCTTTAAAAATGCAGCAAAATTCCTAAGTGCATCAAGTGCTCGAAAAAGATACAATATCCAGCAGATACAATATCTACGAAATACTTTTATTCGCTCTCTCTCTCTGAAAAAAACAAAGCTGAAAAGCTCTTACCAAAATGCTTGTTGGCTCGCATCCGTATCTGTGCAATGGCGTTTTGCCCCCCGTATCCGCTGTTGCACCGCCCAGCAGCAACAACAACAACAACACAGCTACGGCACAATCACCAACAACAACAACAACTACGGCGGGCAGCAAAAGTGCCGCCGGCTCCGCAACGGATTTCTCAATAGCTGCGATTATGGCACGCGAGGATGCCTCCAGTCGCGAATCCTCGGTGCGCAGTGCAAGTAAGTTGAACAAGAAGAAGACGAAGTAAACACAGATATCTATAAAAGAGTTATATTTTGGGGGGCAGCAACAAAAAGCGAACTATTGACCCAGCCAAAAGGCAAAACTAAATAGTTAACTAGTGTTGAAAAGTGTTAAACAACTTACTGCACTTGACACAGAGAATGAATGGTCTAGGAAAATTGAAGACAACTATATAAGTTGTCTCACAAAAGCTTATTTATAGGGCAATATGAAATAAAATATATAACATATTATATAGTAATATTAATAATATATGCAAGTATATGTAAAGAATATTTTATTTGTGATATTTCCAAATAT
>SCDT01003523.1:0-10248 GCA_004143765.1 Drosophila melanica
AGTCAGACATTATGCTCCAGTAGTGCGCCCTCAGGCTCCAAAACGCGAACCTAGACCTACACCAATGGACGTTGATCATTCGATTAGATCTAGACACATAAATTACATGAACAAGCCGCAGAATAACGACTTGTTCGGGAAGCGACCTCCGAATGCGGCATGCACGGGACCGCCACAGAAATTCCAGAGGCAATTTCATATTGCAACTGCTTATGTGGACCCAATACCAGAGGGATTAGAAGCAGAAATGCCCTGCCCTAGTATCGAGGAACAAGCTTATTTCGATGCTGTAGCCTAAGAAGAGGCTACAGATTTGCTCAGTCAATACGTAGAAGAAAACGAGTCAAAATATACACCCGTAACTCTTGACGTTTCAGACGTTTATTTTTTAGATGAAATAGTTCCACGTTGCCGTATTTTTAATGCATAGCGGGGAACGATACGACACTTAGATTTTTAATAGACACAGGATCCAATCAAAATTATATTCTGTCCGCTTTAGTCCAGAACCCCAAATTAAATGAAAAACCATTTTTTGCAAATTCCGTTGGAGGACAAACCAAAATCATGCATCATACGCGACTTAATCTTTTTGGTTTAAAAGATATACCAATCAAAATGATACCTTAAAACAGCTGAACGCTGTCATAGACGTAAAAAAAGACGTTTTAATTATTAACTATTAATTTTAACTATCGCACAGAGATAAAACAACTAGAAACGCAGGCAGTTTACAACATAAAAGTTAGAACAGATCACATGTCCGAGACGCAGAAGCATTACATTGACAAAATAACGGAGAAACATGCAGAAGTATTCGCTGACCCCGACATGAGACTCACCTATACCACTAGAGTAGAGGGGGAAATTAGAACATTATCGGACACACCGGTGTAATGTAAACACTTCCATTCACCCGTTCATTCAAAGAAGAAATTGAGAAAGAGGTACAGAAATTGCTGAGAGACGGCATTATAATTATCTTCTTTCTTCGATGTTAACGGAGGAAAATTTGAATTCACTAGACTACCATTCGATCTAAGAAATTCTCCGTCTATATTCCAAAGGGCATTAGACGATATTTGAAGAGATCATATTGGCAAGATATGCTATGTCTACATAGACCATATTATCGTTTTTAACCAATCCAAAATGAACATGCTGAGCATTTAGAAAAAGTCTGCACGACTTTAAGCAATGCCAATATGAAGATACAAATCGACAAATGCGAGTTTTTCAAAACCGAAGTCGATTTCCTAGNTGAGCATTTAGAAAAAGTCTGCACGACTTTAAGCAATGCCAATATGAAGATACAAATCGACAAATGCGAGTTTTTCAAAACCGAAGTCGATTTCCTAGGCTACACTATTTCTAAAAACGGTGTAAAAACTTATGTAGAAAAAGTGAAAGCCATAGAGGCCTTTCCCGTACCTAAGACATTAAAAGATCTACGATCATTTTTAGGTCTTTCAAGCTATTATAGAAGGTTCATAAGGGACTACGCTAAAATAGCAAAACCTCTTACCACGCTCCTCAGAGGAGTAAACGGCAGGTCTTTTAAAAACATATCTTCAAAAATAAAGATCTCATTGGACAACGATGCGTTAGATTCGTTTAATAAAATAAAACGAACACTAGCCTCCCAAGACGTGATCCTGGCTTACCCTGACTTTAAGAGCCATTGGAGCAGTACTGGAGCAGAATGGTAGACCAATAACCTTCATTTGCCGCATCCTTTCGAAAGCCGAAGAAAACTACGCAGCAAACGAAAAAGAAAAGCTTGCTATAGTTTGGGTTCTCCAAAGCTTGCGAATTTACCTGTACGGTACCGCCAAAGTAGTAATTTACACAGACCACCAACCGTTTACCTTTGCGCTAAGCACAAAGAATCACAACGGTAAACTTAAGATGTGGTAAAGCTACCTTGAAGAGTTTAACCACGAGCTTAAATACAAGCCGGGGACATCTAGAAACCCCATCAATCAGCAAATAAATAGTACCAGTGCTACGGTACATAGTGACGCATAACCTCCTCGCATAACCTAATACCCGTTATGGAAGTCCCCATTAACGTTTTCAAAAACCAACTTTTCTTGCTAACTGCAGACGAGGATGCGTACGAATTCATTTTACCTTTCCCATCGTACCATAGACATGTAGTAAAAAAATCCGATTACACAGAAGACAATTTGATAGAGATTTTAAAGAAACGTTTAGATCTAAAAATCGTACGCGGCCGAACCAATGATGAGTAAAATTCAGAACATATTCCCATCACACTTCAGTTCTTATAAGGTCCGTATATCCAGGTATATACAGAAGCAAGTAGTGGACGTAACAGACGAAACCGAACGGAATAACATCCTAACCAAAGAACATAGTAGAGCTCATAGAAACCCCATAGAAAACAAGATCCAAATACTGAGTAGATTTTTCTTCATGAATATGAGATGATATGACAGAAAACCACCGTGTGGAGAAATCTAAATCACACCAATTCCCTTCTAACCCAGATCAGATAGTACGCATCGATCTCTTTATAACACAGAAAAACCTGGCTCTCACAACAGTAGACAAATCAAAATATGCAGAAATCAAAATTCTCAAGTCAAAGGCAGCTGAAGATTTCAGTATGCCAAAATCTATAGTCAAGGATAATCAAAAAGCTTTAAGCGCAGCATCCATAAAATTTCTGCTGCAAGATCAGCTAAAGGCAACAGTCTACACGACGCCGCCGTATACGTCTACTAGTAACGGGTAAGTTGAAAGATTTCACTCAACATTCACCGAGATTATGAGATGTATATAAAGAGATGATGGCATAACTAACTTCGAAGAATTAATCTTCAAAGCCGTACAACTCTATAATAATTCAGTACTCTCGACAATAGGAGCAAAGCCAATAGACATATTTTTCGGAAATCAGAATATTAGAGATCCACAAGAATTAGACAGGCAAAAATAAGAGAAAAAGTTATTGCCAAACAGGAAAAAGATTTGACCTACCATAACACAAAAAAGAAGCAGATAAAGAGTTACAGTAGTGAAGATATCGTTTAGGTAAAAATAGACAAAAGACTAGGTTCAAAACTCGCCCCTAGAAAACGGGAATACCACTATTAAAACAAAAAGCGGTAGGAAAGTTTATAAAAAACAATATAAAAACATAATATCATTCAGGTTATTCTTGCCGACGTGCTTTGATTTGGCAACCATTCTAGACTATTCAACTCAACTCAACTCATACCTATAAAAACGGGCTCTGCAGCGGTACGAAACGGCACCTTCAAAATCATCCACGTATTCGATGTTGATGAATACGAAAAAGTTTTCAGAACATTAGAGGATGCCCTAAATAGAATAAACACCTCACACCAACTATTCCCATTGCTAGAATACGAAATTGAAAAATTAAAAAGCGATTTACGAAGACTTAAACCCTCTAAGAAAGCGGCAAGAGCGATAAACGCATTGGGAACAGCTTGGAAATGGTTGGCCGGCTTTCCGGACCACAATGATCAGGAAATAATAATAAGCAAAATGTGTGAGCAACTAGAGAACAATAATGGAGAGGTTGTTATTAATAACATACTACAAAATAAAATTAATGAGATAAGCAGTCACGAATGAAATAGTTAAATTAGCTAAAGAAAATACAAATTTTAATGAAGAAAAAATAACAATATTTAAATTCAAACTTCAAATTTTTAAAGATGAAGTAACAAATTTAATTCATGCCATAGATTGGGCAAAAACAAATACAGTCAATTCAGTAATTTTATCAGAAATAGAAGTCAAAGCAATAGAAAATATTAAAAAAAAAAGAAACAAATAATGCTTTTAAACGCAGAAGAATTGCTAGAATTTGCTTAGGTTAAAATAGCAACGAATAGCAAAAGCATGCTCTACATAATTGATATACCATTAATTGCATATGAAGTATTTACTGCTATGTTATTAAAGTCCATTTAAAATCAAATATAATAAATAAAATAAAGTATCAAAACATTATCAATTGTGGTCGAATATCATATGCAATTAAAGTTCCTTGCGAATCCCATAATGATAAGACAATTTGTAATAGAAATAATCTAATAGATTTAAGTAACGATAATTCTATAACCCCACTTTTAAAAAGTCAAACACCAAACTGTAAAGAAGTCTGCAGCCAACATATACCACACCACGAAGAACTTCTCAGCGGAACGATCATGCTCAACGACTTCGACGGAAAAATAAAATAGACAACGAAGATATGGAACTCAGAGAAACATACTTGGTACAGTTCCACCCAAGACAATACAAATACTAAGATGAGTAACGCAGTACACCGAAATGCTACAAGGCAGCTAGCTTGATATTTTGCAAAATTTAGAACGAAAATGAAATCGGTGCACTTGCGCTCTCACAGCTCTTACGCTCTTTAAGAGCGTTAAATTCTAAAAATAGAATGCGCTCTCAGCTTGGCATGCTAAGTGTCGTGAGAGCATTTATGTTTGGTCTTGGTTTCAATTTCAGCAGGCCGGCCAATTTTAATATGATTTTAATATAATTTTCGAGCCGCGAGTACACCCTTTCCCAGAATAGGCTTTGTTTACTTTTTTAGTGCTTTTAACATTTTATCCCAAAACTACTACAAAAAAAGTGCTAATTCTGTAAAATTGTATATCAGAATGAAGCAAAATGTTTGCTGCATATATACTGAGTTTCAATTAAACCATTAGTTTAAATATGTTTTATATAAACATTTTATATATGAAGAGTATAAATAAGGGTATGAAGAGTATAAATAAGGGTATTTTTGCCTCGATGCACCAAAACAATAAACACATTGTTGTGCCAATGCATATGTATGCGTGCCCGCAACCCATAATATGAATGAAAATCTAAGGGTTGCATTTTTTTTTAAATTCGCGACGTCACATCTTAGGTTTCTGTGCGAGTGTGCAGAAGCTGATGTGACGTCACGTCGATGCGCCGAATTATGGACTATTTCTCTTTTTACTATCCTACTCCGGCAAGCAAAATTTCTAGAGCGAAAAGCCACTTGAAAAGCCACACCAGAAATTTTTGCTTACGTTCAAATGTTTGCGCGTTACTCATCTTAGTATTTATATTGTCTTTGGTTCCACAACTCAACCATAACTATCGAAGACAGAAGCGACATCACCACCTCCATATAATTGGAGGAAAAAGTAAAGTCGAAGAGGTACAGATGCTGAAGGAAGTCAACATTAACAATACCCTAAGATTGGAAACTCTAAGTATAATCAGACTACGAAAACAACTAACTCCACGCTGTCTGGAATACTGCTGGCTCTGATAATAGCGATCGCCGGATACTCGATGAGATCACTAGAGAGGCAGAAACAGAAGCGAATATGGCCCAGCCCAAAACCGCTTTTACATAGCGTCCGAGGACGTACATACGTATTTAAAGGGGGAGGAGTTAAATACGAAGTTGACCAAAAATGCATGCACACGAGCCCATGCAATCACGGCCCGAATGCATGCACTTTTCGCCACGTGCGCTGCGTCAGCGCATCCCACTGTGGGAACGTCCCATGACAGAGACTACAGAGACAGCGGCTACAGCGTAGGCAGCGGCTACAACAAAGTCAGCGGCAGCAGTAGCTTAGAATTTTGGCTTTAACATAATTTGATTTTGTTATCATAAGTTAGTTCTTAAGCAGTACTCGAAATAAACGGTTTGGTTTTTTTGACAAAACCATTCAACGATTATTTAATTCATGTCACGGTAAAAGTACCGTTTTTCGCCAAATTGGAGCAGAAAGGAAATAAAATTTAAAGTTTTTAAGTTAAGCTACTATTAAGGGTAAGGTTTTACTTACATTTTTCATTAAAAAGTTATTTTTTGCTATTGAGAAGTTGCAAACACTTATTTACTCTCAGTGCGTAAACTCATTTTTGACACATTGTACTACTAAATTATATTAATAATTTGTTTCCATTTCAATCCACAATTATCTCCGTATTTAATTATAATTGACAATTTGTTCACTCATTTTCATTAGTGTTGTAAAACAAAAAAGCATAAATACCAATTTTTGTAGCCTTTCACGAAGTGAAAAGAGTGTATTGGTTTTGTGTAATGTCCGTGTGCTGTCCGTCCATGTGTATGAGCGCAATTTTTTCACCGCTATTAAAGATTTATAGTTTTAGATATATACGCGTCTGTCTCTGCGTCAGATAAAGTCTTAAGGGTTTGGTGTGGAGGAAAAACCGATAATACTTTAAATCGCATATCGATAAAATAAATAATCGGAAATGGTTATATATGCCACAGTTTTTGAACTAGTCTCAAAATTTTACACATACGTGTATGAACATTGCAGAAATGCTCCCCCAAAAATCACATCAAAAATATTTCAATATTTTGTATGGCCATCCTTTTGATCTACAACTAATTTTAGCCGCTTTGGCATAGATTCGGCCAGCTTTTTTGGTGGCTTCCGGCGTAATTTTGTCTTACTACTTAACCAATGCAGTTTTTAGATCCGACTTGTGCGTGCAATTCTGACACTTTCCTCGCCTCTTTTGGAGCCGATAGTTTGGGGCTTTCCCGTATTTTCCGTTCAAAATAGCGCTCTTCCTTGGGATTGAAAATTTTATAAGGAGAATTTCTCCCTTTGTTATGTGTTCTTTTTTGCGGAAAAAGCGGTAGCTGATACTTTGAAGTGGAGTCACTTTGTCCTACCATCTCACCAATTTTCCTGCGACGAAGGCCATTTTTAAAATGATCGAGAACAAGTTCTCGCTGCTCAATCGTCGTACGTTGTCCCATTCCACAAAACAAATTTTTCTGCATGATTGGCTCACCAAAAACACAAAAAAATTACTTGAACTTACTACGAATTCAATAACTAAGACATAGAAAAAAAAACACCGTTACATTGTGACAAAGCAGATCATTACTCAGCTGCGAAATATTTGGTTGAAATAAGCTGTGGCATTGATTTTGGTTGATTTTTAAGTTTTGAAATTTTATATAGTACAAAAAAAAATCTTAAAAATAAATGAAGTTATATTTGATAAGAAAACATAGGCTAACAACCTGCATTTATAAAATTTTTATATCTTTTTTAGTTTAGTTTTTATAGCTTCTTAAAGTTTTTTGTGGCTGCTGGTTGAAAAAAGCTGTGAGCAACTGTACGTATGCATTTATGAGCACACAATACGAGCTATGATATGGCAACGAAATGTATTAATAAAAATTTATATACAAATTATTTCAATTTCATTTCAATGGCCGTGCGTTTGTGTGTATGTGTGAAATACTGTGTTCAGGATATCTCCTAGTCGGGCGCTCCCGACTAGAGCCTTCTTACTTGTTGCTTTTGATTATAAATAAAAAATAATTATTTACTCAGTTTGATTAAAATAACTTTCATACAGAGCATAACTTATCAGCTCGATTTGCTATATTTTTGCTGTACGGGATACACGCCGTGAGCCTCAAAGCCACATATACTGACTTTTATCGCAGCTCGAACTTTTTCTGCTCCTGCCCCTTACCAAGCAACTGAAGACTTCGTTACTTTGGAATCTCTTTCCTAAACCATCTAAACGCTCTATCTAACACTAGACTATGCAAAATTTTCCAAATTGCCATCATCAAACTGGACGCCTTACTGTTGCAACCATCTCAATCAAGTTCAAGAGGTTCAAACTAGACGAGACAAAGGAAAGGCAATTGCTCGTGTTTTTAAGGATCTTTGGAAACCTTCTACATTACCAATAAACATAAATATGTTCGCATATCACCAACCTCTCGCATAGCCAGTTTAGGAAGGAAACAAAAATGCAAAAGTCATCGACGACCACAATACTGGTTTTTTTTTTATTTTCTTTTTTTTTTTGACGTCTCTGACGCCTTATCTTGACATAAGATAAGCTTTCCAAATAAAAAATTCTGGTTCAACAAACATTTTTGACAAAAATTAAATGTTAAAAATAGTCATGGTACAGCAGAACCGTGCTGACAGGCAAACCCAAAAACTGGGCGAAACCGTAAACCTCAACGATGCCTGGTTATTGTAACTGAGACTAAATTGGTCGAATCTAATAATAGACAAGTAATAATAAATTCACAAATTCAAAAACACATAAACCATTGGGAAGAAATATAAAATTGATAACCGAGATAGACAATTTCCAACTCACTTTTTCACACAAAGTCAAACAAAATAAACATGGTATTTCTTGATCATAGCGATTTAAAGTCTTTTTTAATTAAGTAACCTATATTTATAAAATAGAGGTTGTGCAACAGAGTTAATTAACAGACTTCGTAATCATTAATAAAGAATATATAACATATAAACATTTGTTCAATCATACCTCTTTAGTTATTTGATCGAGAGCATTATCCTCGGCATTAACACATATATTGTTACGCCTTCGACCGGTGGTACTTGTGGTGTCCATGGTATTGAAATATAATGTGAATTTTAATACTTGACAAGTATTGTTAAGCCGTTCAGTAAAAGTTTGGCTGTATACTTATAATTTATAATTTTTGTTGAAGAAACCAAAACAAGTATTGTTTAATCTGAAAAAAAAAATAAAATATTATATAAATATGTTTGAATAAAATTTTGTTTTACATTTGCTATATTTGCTAAATAAAAAATATAATTTATAAGTTCATTTTGGTATAAGGTATAATGCTTTTGTGCAAATGTATGTAACAGGCAGAAGTAAGCTTCTTCGAACCAATACAGTACATATATTCTTCACTAGCCAAATAGATGAAAGTGTCCATTTCTGAGACTACAAAAGATAGAAAACTGATACGTATATATACACAGGGCCCAATTTTGTTTGTATATACCAGACGCAGATCAGGTTTATTTCAAATTATAGATTCCGCTTTTTTATTATTTTAATATTTACTTTCGCCGAATTCGCTTCAATATATTTGCGTAAAGCATACGCAAAAGATTTCGAGTATTTTGGATTTTGAATTCCTCCCCCAATCGCCATAAATATCAATAAAACAAAAAATAAACAATCATACCCTTAGTTTAAAAGTAAATTACATGTGTATTTTCTGCAATGAGGGCCAAACGCAGGTGATTGGCTGAAGCAAGCAATTTCTGTATTTTTGTGCACACATGCAGAATATTTTCTAACGTTTTTCTTGTAATTGCTTTGCGATGGTTAAGTTTAGTTTTATCACAAAAAAAACAGTGTGTCAGTGTGTGTGTGAGGGCTGATAGGCCTCGACTAAGTGCTCCGGAACTGACAGCTGAACTTTTTGCCGACCACGGAAAAACCGTTTCAGCCCAAGCGGTTCGACGTACCATTAAAATGCGCAACCGCAAATGAAGGAAAATGTTGGCCCAAGAGTACTCCAAAAAGGATCAAAACTTATGGGATAATGTGATTTTCTTGGACGAGAGCAAGTTCAAGCTTTGTGTCAATGGCTATGGTTTGACGGAAGCCAAATACTGAGCTGCAGAATAAACACTTGAGGCCAGCCCAAATCAAAACAAAATAAACAAAGGCTGAAATGTGCGTAACTCTAATATTATAAATAAAAAAAAAAAAACAATTTTTTATTTGATTTTTCGGGAAAATTAATTGTGTTATTCTGGCTATTTGGAGTTGAAATTTTCACATACATACTGTTGTTTTCATTAAAATAGCAGTGTCGACGACCTGCACTTTAAAGATTGATAAATTTTATTATAAAAACCATTATGGGACAAAATTTTTTGTAGAAGTGCTAAATATAGTTATGACTTGGCAATATTATTTTTTTTAATTTACTCAGTATTTTACAGAAATGGATAAAAAATAAAGTAAAAACCATAATATGTGCTGTTCAGTGAAATAGCAGTGTTATCGAAAAAAAATCGAAGAATTCAACATAATGTTGAGATCTTTTGCCTTTACGCGTTGTTCTACATTACAGCCACAAGGGAAATAAAAGCCAGGAAACAACCGATTACATAATATAAGTGCGTTTTATTATTCAACTAAAACTAATGAGCGCTACAGCGCTGTATAACCCTCGATTGACTTGTTCGTCTTATGGTAATGCAACTTGTAATGCTTTGTGCTGGATAAATAACGCAGTATGTGTTTTGCGCTATTCTCGTCTTCGCTCGATGGATTCCTATTCTTCTGTGAAAGCTTTGATACCGAATGAAGAATATCTGGTCGTGTAGATATCGCTAAATACATCAAACTTCCAATCAGCGCCTGGTATTTTGTTGCATC
>SCDT01003530.1:0-14366 GCA_004143765.1 Drosophila melanica
TGAAAAAAAAGTATTTCTATATATATATATATATATATATAACTGGGTATCCAGTAAATTGTACTAAAAGGTTCATGAATAGTGCGACTTGCGCATACCCTAAGCCATTTTTAGAAAAAAAAACTTTCGGAAATTCTGCAGAATTGTCTGCTTTTATAAAATTGTTTTTGTTCTTATCTCTGATGATAACTGTAGATGATTAAAAATTAATGATACGATCTGTAACTTTTCAGATCTCTGAGTTTTGTCTTGACACTTGACTTCCGCTTTAGGCAGGGTTGCTGTGTGCCGCATCATAAGCGTAAGCGAACCCGGTCGAGCTGCTATTTAGAGCAAAACTCACGAATTTGTAATAAAAATGTTTGGCATTGCCAAAAACGTGTGGCAAATGAAGCCGCCGAGTTCTTCAAAATGAGCCAGGCATTAATTTGAAAATTCGTTTTTATGCTCATCCGCGTGGTGAAAAGAGTATATCGGGTTTGTATTTATGTCCATCTTGCCAACTGTCTGTCTGTTCTTATGAACGAATTTTTTTTTTAAACTGAATTAAGACCCTCGTTAAAAAAAATGTATTTTGGATCTATATTTTCTATATTTAAAATTCTTATAAAACTGCCAAAATGTAACAGATTTTTGTGTTTGAAGACATTTTGGTCACTGTTTGTTCTTTACGCACTATTTACAATGAAATTTTTTGATTTTTTTTTAATGGAGTATTAGTGTAAATGTTTAGCTTATTATCACACTGTGAACGAGTATTGCGCTGTCGGTTACACTCGACTGCAAAGTTTATATTTTGTTTATAGGTTGCCCGACTCAATGTCCGCTTGCCATGTGGCTGTTTAAGTCTCTACATGTGTTCGGATTTGGCGAGTACCCCCAAAAAGCTGAGTTTAGCGGGGGCTGTCGCAATATCTTGCGGCCATATTTAAGCGATTTCACATTCCTTAATGATTTTGACAGCTGAATGATGTTTCATTTGCTGCGGCAAGTTTTGTTTTCTTTTTCTTTTTTTTTTCTCTTATTTAGTGTTGTTTTTGGGGCACCATATTTTGTTTAATTTTTACACAATTTGCGTCAAGTGGCGGTCTTTAGTTAATGCCAGTCAAAGGCAGAGACGATGGCGGGGGCAGATGTTGCATGGCGTCAGTTGGCTGCGCTGGATAGTAATTAGTTGCGCATCTTTGTGGCAGCATTCGACACAAACACAGAGAGAGAGAGAGACAGCAACATATCTCACTCTTCGCTTGCATTCCCAAGCTACTTTGTTGCGGGATTAATTAGCCCAACTAACAATGGCTTCATTAATGCAACCTGAGCAGATATGGGAGCAGGAAATGGGTCTGACTGCATGTCAAATGCTGACGGACAGTGCTTTTAATTTTAATTCTAATACATCATAATGCGTCAGGCTGAGGCAAAGTCAACACCCCGCAAGGTGGTCCTGTAACCCCTCCCCTTCAGTTCACCTCGTGCGTCCGTGCGTGTGTGTGATAAGTCTGGCAAAGCAGAAAAACACACGTACAAATTTCACAACAGTTGGTCCTGGTCGACTGCGACTACTTTTCGACAATCCCCCTCGGCGGACTGGTGCGAAAATCAAGCCGAAGGCTGTAGTGGTGCATTGATGGTGGTTGCAGCGTCGCGACGTCAAGGTGAAAGCCGCTTAAGGTACGCGCATGCACCACCCTCCACCCTCCACCCTCCACACCCTGCAGCCAGACAGGGGGAGGCAGCAGCAGTAGTTCATTGTTAGAGCCCAACATGTGCGCGATTGGATTAAGTGGCAACGGGCAGCGGATTCAAGGACAATCAACTGCACAGCGTGTGCAGGCGGCAAGTGGGCTCTGAATGCGGATGAGGATTTGGACGTCACCTTCTGTCCAATTTGAAGTTAGACCGCGTAACAAAAATCCATTAAGGTGACCGTTTTATTTGCTACATTAACAGAAATGAGGGTTAAATGCGCGTCTTTAGACATCTGCTTCGATTTCAATCGAATAGTCGCCAATTCCAGTTTTTATGGCTTACTTAACAAAAGTGTTAATTGACAAACGTAAAATGAGTTTCAAATGAAGTCAACNTTTGCTACATTAACAGAAATGAGGGTTAAATGCGCGTCTTTAGACATCTGCTTCGATTTCAATCGAATAGTCGCCAATTCCAGTTTTTATGGCTTACTCAACAAAAGTGTTAATTGACAAACGTAAAATGAGTTTCAAATGCAGTCAACCGAAATGGTCAAACCAACTGAACAACAGATGAGCGACTCCAAATGTTGTCTCAATAACGAATACACTGAGATAAAAATGTATAAGATGTACATGAAATATAAGTTATTTCATATAAACTATACTATAATCTTTATAGACTGATTTGAAGAAAACTAATAAACTTGAAAAGATGTACACACTTTTATCAGATGAAAGTGTTTTAAGGGGGATTAATCTTGATTCTAGGTTTATATAATTTTCATATGTATGAAATACATTTTCAGATTTTTTCTTTTGCTTTGAACTTGTTAGAAAAAGGTGTTGTTCATGCACTGCCTACAAATGAGTTAAGATTCTCTAAAAATAATTATTCAATCGCAAACTGAATTGAAGATACATTCTGATACAAATAACTGAACTAAAAATATTTTAAAGTCATGTAATTTTTAGCAAGTCTGAGCATTAACTCTGTATTTACTAGTCTTACGTGCAGTCTTCTTTCTATCTTTTTCTCAGTGTTGTGCATATGCTAATGTATGAATCCGGTATTTTTGCCGAGCAACAGGACTCCTGAGGGGCAGCTGCAAAGCAAATCAAAGCAATGCAAAGCGAAGCGAAGACGTCGCCGCCCACGTGCGTGGCAGGAATTTCCAATCAATTTTAATTGGCACGCCATCAGTAAGAACGCAGCAGCAACAGCAACGGAAAAGATTTCCAAATCTCAAAGTCGTTCATGATTTCCATGTTACTTTCGACTTGTGTCGCATGGCTAAATAAATTCCCAAAATATTTGTGCATAATTTTAATTAGAGCATTTTTCTATTTTGCGCAATTTATCTCTGCCGATGGCCCTCGATAAGTATTTATATATATTTTTAAATGTGCGCTCGTGTGTGTGTGTGGCAAACGCTTCAAGTGTCAGAGTGGCATGCCACTTTTAACTGGCAATGAGTGTCAGCTCATTGCAATAAATTATTTTAAATGAGCATATCGACGATGCCTGTGCCACGCGTGGGTGCCACGCCCCCCCAACCACCAAGACCAACACAAATGGAGGTACCGCTGTGCGTATTCACATGTGTCTTCTCGATTCCGGTAGAGTATTTCGGGCATTTTTATGTGCGCAGCCAGTGTTGCCCTTTGACATTGTCTAAGATCGGAGGTATTTGAAGTTTCGGTTAGTTGAAGTTGCTTTAAGCGCGCGCAGATAAATCTTTTAGCGAGCCAATCAAAACTTGTGCCCAGCTCATTTAAATGCTCTTTGGGGCTGCACAACAAACTCATTTAAGTTTTGGCGCTACAACAACAACGGCAAATGCAGCATCCGCAGGAGTAGGGGGCAGTTGCAGGAGAAGGTCCAGCAGCATTCAAGATAGGTAAAAAGGATAACGTCCGCACACAGATACAGACACACACACACAGCGCACTCACAAAATTGTCGCTAAGGGATTGGCAGCGCCAACTTTTGCCCAAAAACGTTGTCGGCTTAATTGCCAAGTGTCCTTGGCCAAAAGTGCAAAAGGGAGCCTTAATTGCTGAGCTGTCCACCCCCCTCCACAGCTGCGTTGAGAGTCCCAGGCAATGGTCAGTCCTAGGCCAAACTCAAATGTTTAATTGCCATTTAGTCCTTTTTAATGGACTCTACTGTACTGCCGAGTTGCCTGCTCGCAGTGCCGTGCTACGTTCATTAATGGCCACGTCTAGATTTGCGCTCACCTCCTAGTATCCTGTCGATACATTATCTCCGGCTCGTAGTTGTTGTTGCGCCTCTAGATAAACTTGCAAATGCTAGCATTTTAATAGCCGAAAACCGACCACTGGAGACGCAGCATTTTTGACTTAATACGCCAGTGCCACAGAGCGTTATCGGTGCCATCAAGAGTGTGTGTGCGTGTGTGACTGCGTGTGTGTGCGCTGTGTCCTGTGTCTGCTCTGTCTGCTCGTTTGTGTTGCATAAATTTTGCCTGAATTGCTTGTTGCCATTGCCTTCGTTGTTGCTGTTTGATAAGACGTCGTCGATAGCATGACAATTAGCCAGAACTATATTTTAAATATGTATTACACCCCTGGTATCAGATGTCTGGGGTTGTTTTAATTGTTTCTTGGGATTTGTTGAAAGCGCAAATACAATTTGATTGCTGATAGCTGCTATTGACCTCCTGCAAATGTTAACAATACGAGCTGTACTAAAGTCTCCAATGTTATTGATATAATATTAATACACTATTCGCTATTTAAACTGGGTATATAAGACTTGTTCAACTAAATTTGAATTTGAAATATATCTGTCTCAAGCTATTCTCATGCATATATGTAATTGTCTTTAAGTGAAGACCAATAACTATTTGTAGTTATATAAGTAACAAAGTTCCTAGTTTCATTCACAAGAATCATAAATATGCCTCGATATTTTTTTAAAATATTTTCCAACGAAAATTTTGTTTTACTTAAAAATATTAACTTTTCAGTGTCTACTCAAATTGAAGGGGTCTTAAACTTGAAATTAAAGAAAATAATGATGAACAAGAAATTGAGAATAAATAATAATAAAAATAACATGTTTAAATGAGCAAGTTAAGATTTAATTTTCGTGCCATAAATAAGTAAATGTACCTTTTTAAAACAATGAAATATATTTCATTTAAAAAATATAAATATCTGCATATTTAGGGTATAAAACAGTCGTTAGATTGCTGCATTTTTATATCACCAACTCTTTATTGGTTTTTGCTATATTTTGGACCGCATCATCCACTTAGATTCTCACCCAAGCCGTAAGCTGCCGTTCCTGCACTTACATTTAATGAAAAAATGAAGGCGCTTTATTATTAAATTACGCCCAGCTCTGGTTGTGGAAGACCCCGCCCCGTTTGGTCATGACTTGCGCTTGACATAAACATAAACTTGGCGCCTTTTGTACAACGGGGCACAAAGCATCAGCATCGGCGACTCCTGCCGGCCAAGTAATGTATCCTGGCCGCCGGCTAAGCAACACAACAAAAAACACCTTTAATATTTTCATTATGAAGTCATTCAGCGCGATTATGAACGCGTGACCCCCGAGGCGACTAACAGCGTCCAAAGTACAGGATACAAGTCCGCCCGACCTCTGTCCTAATGAACAACAACAGGACAACACTTCGGCTTGGCTGCTGCTGATGAAAGTGGCTCAAAATGCCACCAGAAGGCGGGCAGCAGCCAGCTCAGTGTGGAGCGTTCCGAGCTGAGGTAAATTACAATTTTGTTTATAAGTGGCCGTCGCCCAGGAGGGTCCTGTTGCTGCCCAAGTGCAGCTGTACCCAATAATCATAATAATTGCGCCATGGGCGTCAACGTCGTCAACTTTGCCAGACGCCAACGCGGCCAACAACAATTGCTTATAAAGTGCGTGTGACACATTAACGAAAAGAAAAAAAATCAACTAAAATAGAAAACGGGATGAAAATGGTAAAGAAAAGCGCGGAAAAGTGCTAAAGCAAAAAAAAAAGGCAAATAAAATGACGGGGCCAGTGGGCAAACTTCAAAAGAAATAAAAATAAAATGTTGAAAGAAAAGTCCTTTAATGCCGTGAATTTTACGCGGGATTTCTATAAAGTGCAGCGCCCAAAAGGGGGGTCGTCCGCAGTCCAGTTCCTCCAGGGGGGGCCCTGCGGTTTGTGCGTCGAAGTAAATTGAAAATGTTCGTGCGTAAATTGACTTTGGACCAGTATAGGCAAATCAGCCTGCCTGTTAGCCGAAAATTGAAATGGAAACAAACCGAAGCGGCCAGTTTTCAGTGCTGTTCACCTCATGTCCGGGCGGCCACTTTTTCAAATTGAATTTCTTGGAGTGCTGTGTCGAGCGCAAGCAGCGGAAGCAAATTAAAAAGAAATTAAGCCAATTTGCCTGTGCCCAGGATACGGCTCAATTTCAGCTCCAAGTGCCTTGTTTTGGCTCGTAAATCTTTGGCCCATAAATACCAGGAACTCCTGGCTGCCCCACGTCCCCGGATCACGTCTCGCTTGGCCGCCGACATCTTCATTTCGGCGTGAAATTCTTTAATCTCATTCAATTCAATTAGTTCGAGTTGACTAGTTAATGCCGCGCGAAGAGTCCGCGAATGTCCTTTTTGCCAGCTGCCCGCTTAGGTGTGCCGCCCCCGGTCCCAGCCGTGTGGTTATGTCCTTTTGCCGCTTATGCCGTCTTTTTGTCACCGCGCATTAACTTTTGAAATTTATGTGCCGCTTTGGAGCGCCACGCGAATTTGTATGGGATTATATTCAAGACTAATTGGGAGATAACAAAAACAGATTTCGGTTTCCTTAACAATCGCAACACATGCACAAATTTATCTATTTAAGTCTTTCAGATTTCTTGTGGAATACACGCTAAGCACTGAAATCCCTGGTAAGAGTATCGATTGTGTGTCCTACTTTCACTTAACTAAATCCATGCGTTTAATGGAATGCACAAATAAATGTCTTTGCTTAAATCATCTTTCGGACAAATACACAATGATATTGAAATCGTATGTGAAGGTTTGATTTATGTGATCTACTGCAAGAAAATATTCTAAGCTTGTAAACAAAATTAATTTATATGGTAACGGAATCAAACCGTGGGCATTGCTGTGGATTGGGTAACCTACTTTGAATCCACAACAATATGATTTCCTCAATTAGGTAACTGATTGAATTTCTAGGTGGGGGTATACATTTTCTGATATATTTAAATTCTCTCTTTTATCTGCACAAAATATATTTTTATGCTCCGTCCGTCTGCAGTTTTTTAGTCTTAGACATTGGAAAGTTGGGATACTCGTCTATTTCCTTATAAAGATAAAATGTTATGATATTTTCTGCAGACACTGGGGGCGTTAAGGATATATATTATTATAAAATATGTTGATTTTTTTTCAAAAAATTCAATAAGACCTTTTCCACTATTCCTATACTATTTATCAATCATGTTTGATTGATCTAATTGCAATGCTATTAATATATGATTATTAATTGCAGAATATGAAAGTGTAAATTTCTTACAAAATTAACACACTCATTAATTTATTAATGTTCTGCTGCAAGTGTACAGAGTCTGTGCCCGTAGCGGGTTTCGTTGTTGCTTATGTTGCTGTGGTTTTTGTTGTTGCCAATTCGATTTACGGTGATTAAGTAATTTTCGCATTTCAAACTGTAATAAAAGTTGTGTTTTGTTATATTTATATTGGTGGTTCGGGATGCACCGCATTGTTGCTGCCACCAGGCTGTGAATCATCATCCATTTGCCCCGGATCGTCACGTGCGCTACTTGGGAGCGAATGTCGGCTCTTGCGAGGCTTGGCATTGCCAAATATGCTGGCCGCCTGTTTGGTCTCGGCCAGCGCATTGATCGGCACGGTTACCGTGCGCGGCTGGAGCACAATCTTTGGACGGTCGTCGTCGTCGAGATTGGCACATGGTGGGCTCGCGGCGCTGCTGAGCGGCTGATTGTATCTGTCATTTGGATTGTAGTGGCCGCGACGGTCACGTGTGCGGTTCTGGCCAAAGTTCGAGTAGTGCCCGTTGTCGTTGCTGATGCTGCGCTGGCGCTGGAGTCCGCCGCGTCGGTAGTTGCTGTTGCTGCGATCGTTGTACCTGGGGGGCGGGACAGATAAGATAAGGCCGTTGCTCTAAAACAACATGCTTACCGTTGATTGTAGTTGTTGTTGCTGTTATTGTTGCTGTTTGCGTAGTGCGGAAAGCTGCGACTACTTTGGAAGCTCGTCGATGAGATATGCGGCTCCACGCTCTGCCTGGGACTGCCCAGGCTGGATGTGTCGTGGCTGCCGCCGCCGAGGGAGCCGAAATCGCTGCTGTTGCTGCCGTCGTTGCCCGGGTAGTTATCGTTATTGCGATGACCTCTGCCACCACCACCACCACCACCAACTCCACCACCGCCGCCGCCGCCGCCACCCCTGCCTCGTCTCTCGCCACCACCGCGTCCGCCACGACCGCCGCGATAGCCACCCTGTCTGTTCACCTGAAAGCTTGAGTGTGACGAACGATTGTCCATCTGGTGACCGGGGCTGTTCTGCTTGCGCGAATTATGACCATGGTAGCTTTGGGAGCCGACGCTACTGTCGCGGCGAAAGTTGCGCCGCTGGTTACCACCACTGCCGCTCGGTGCTCCTCCAACGGCGCCTCCGGCTCCGGCCTGACGACGGTGATCGGCTATATCGATGCGCAGCGGCGCCGACAGGTTGTCCAGTTTGATGCGTCCATTTCGGGAGAGCGCGCGCTTCAGCTGATCTAGTGTCGTGAATTCCACGTAGCCATAGCCCTTGAATTCGTCCGTCTCGCGATCTTTGATTAGACGCACGCTCTTCACATCAAAATCATCAAAAATCTTCATCACATCGCCCTGGACGAGGCCCTTGGGCAGATTGCCAACAAAGGCAATGTAGGGCGGATCGGTGGGGACTTCCCTGTTGTGATCTCGAAAGTCACGGCTGCGATTGTGAAAGCTACGATATTCTTGGTAGTTGCCCCAAGAGTCACGGTTGTCATGATTGTTGTTTCCTCGATTGTTGTTTGACGGATCTGCCATATTACGCGAGCTTTCCAGTATTTAAACAATATAATTTTTGAGTCCGGAGCTCGTATTTCCAGACGCTGTGGATAAGGTCTACGAGAGACATTATTGTGACTTACAATTGACATTGCTCCAAAACTCACTAGATCCTAAAACGTTCCGGCATAGCATTTTTGATTTTCTTTGGTTTTCAACAGTTCTCGAAATATTATTATATTTCCGGAACATCTATGTTCAGCTTTAAGTTTCGATTTATCAATCTGTACTTTATAACGAAATTCCGCGCAAAATGGGGCAATCTTGCGAGAAAAGCATTTCGTAGCATTCGACACAAATTATGGTGAACCTAAGGTAAATCTCGAGTGGGACATGTTGGCGCCTGGTCCCGATGTTTTAACTGCCCGCTCCCCACACCGGAGTCTGTCGTCGGTCTTTAGAAATGCACGCGAAAACATGTGTAAGCAGCGGAGTAAATGGCTACATCTACAGCTTTAGCGCTTGTTTGTGTTATGGATAATAAAAACAACAACTGCGACATTGACGACGATGCCAAGTACATGAAAAACTCAACGGCAAATAGTGAGACCAAGGAGCAACAACAACAACAATAACAACAACAACTGTTGGAAAGAGGCAACAAGAACAACTACCGCGTTTTGTTTGCACGACGAACTCATGACTCATTTTTGTACATTTGTCAAAATTTTTGCCATACATCATTTTAAACAGTGCGCGACATCGGAGAGGCCAAGGGCCAGGACCGTATTCGTTGTGGGTACCAGTTGGATTATTATGCACTGCCAGCAGCAATGCCAGCCGAGTGGTCACAGTGGTCAGTAGACATCAAACAGGAGCTAAACAGAAAATCAAGCAAGTTATTAAAAAGATAGCAAATATTATTATATTAGGCATATACGGTACATACATATATAAGAATTGGTATGCATAAATCACAGAATTAGTATCTATAATGGTTAAAGGTAACATTTATAATCGCCTTATAAAATTTTGACGCATTTTGGTCATAGTTTATTAATTTAATATAATTTTTAAATTCAAAATTTTGAATATGAATATTTATTTTTAGAATATCAACAGAAAATTTGAGCGTGTGAAAAATGTACACCTTGACTAGAATTTTGCCACAGTGTGCCATACAAAATCGGGTTGGGGTTGGGCCTTGGATTCGGCACACGCCAACGCATGCTAAAAGATAAATCGTCAGCAACACGGAATTAAAAACTGATGTAGCGATTAATTTATCACTCACTGGCAGAGCAACAAGCAGCTGCAAGAAGAGTTGCCAGCTACTGGCAATATTTAACTAACAAGTTGCAACTGTGTGGGGCACACAGTACCATCTTTGGAAGTAGCTACGAAGCTGAGCTTCGAACCGATGCGGACAGTAAATAAATTACGAGCAACAAATAAACGCGCTCGGCTGCATCGATGGACAGTGAAAGAGAATAAAGGAAGAACAACAGGCGGAGCATATAGTAAAAGTAAAGGGCGTACCAAAACGAGAAATGTAGGCAAACAAAGACAAGAAAACGGAAGCGGAAACGCTTTCAGCTGTCGAATTTGTATGAGCTGCTGCGTGCCGTCCGCCTGCCTGTCCTAACTGCTGAATGCCAAATGCCATGTTCATCCTGTCTTAGGTCACCAGCGAGCTTTGCTGCTCGGCTCCATTCGTAAGTGTTCAATCATTTGATTGCTGCAACAATGCAACATCAGCAACAACGGCAACGGCAAAAGAAGTGAAACACCGAAAAGGATTTATGGTCATCGATCAGAATTAATGAAGATTTTGTTTTAGTGCTCCGATAAAGCTCGCCATGCAGCGGATGGGGCAGCGGGTGGGGCAGCTATGCTGTTCTTCTAAGCAGCTTCAAATAGAGCATTTGTTGCTAATCGTTTTTTCCTCCGAATACCACTTGAAGCACTTGTGACCGAGTGCTAACCGTAACTGCCCGAGTATTACACTACATTAGCGAAATTAAATTGATTTTGCTCTGCGCCTGTTAAGATTTTTTCACTGCTCTTCCACTTTTTTTTCACTGCTCTTCCACTTTTTTTCCCCTTGTTTTCGTATTCGTTTTCGATCCCCTTGCAACCCCGGCGCATCACTTGCTCAAGAGCTGTTGATGCTCGTATTTCACCACCTTTTAACTCTTAGTAATGCAGCGACTCTTTCTCTCTCTTGCCCTCTCCCTGTTTACTTTCTCTCATTCGCTGTCCTTTGGCTCTTTCATACGCTCATCATAAGGCTCTGCCTTTGGCTTGATTTATGCTGCAGCGCCCNCCCTCTCCCTGTTTACTTTCTCTCATTCGCTGTCCTTTGGCTCTTTCATACGCTCATCATAAGGCTCTGCCTTTGGCTTGATTTATGCTGCAGCGCCCGCAAGTATGCAGCGTAAATATTTTTATGACCCAATATATGAACCCTGCCTTCAGCTTCCCCCTGCCAGCCTACCTCCACCCACCTCCGTCCACCAGTGCACTTGTGTCTGAACAACCTCACATACACATAAGTAGACCAGGAGCAGCGGCCCACACTAATCATATTAAATGAAATTCATACGTCGCCGCATTTATGCGATTTACTGAGGGACTCACGGGGCAACTAGCGAGGGTTGCTAAAACGTTTTGTATAACGCGCAGTTGTTGTTGCTGGCTGGCAACATTTTCGTTGTCGTTTAAACTAATTGAGTGTTACAAATTTTATGTGCAAAATCTTTAAGCTAAATTGAAATTTGTTTTGTTTGCCTCTGGCCTGGTCCTGTTGTAGTTTCAGTTGCCATTGTTGTTGTACATTTTTCACATATGATGCGGGTTGTATATGAACCCATTTAATGTTATGTGCACATTTCGTTGCTGCCATCCGTAAGTGCGTTGAACCATTTTAAAATTGAGGTATGCTTATCACTTTCAAAAATTGCCTACCCAGTGCTGGCGAATCCGTGGGGATCGTTTGCCTTAAAAGAAAAAATCTATATATTCACTGCTTGAATATAAGATAAACTTTACTTGGACGAGCGATTCACAATTTATACAATTTTTCTATAGGTTTTTTGATCTTTGTGTCTAAGGCCATTTGTTCGAATTTAAATGCCATATTTATATGGAGGTATTATTTTCGTGCTAATCTTAGCTAACATATATTTTTATAAGCAATAATCGTGTTTTTTTTTGGCATGATTTGATAATTGCGTTGCCATTTTTGCCCAATTTACATAATTTATGAGCCGAAATTTTGCATCCCACGCTCCGATCTGAAGCGAAAAATTGCATACAGTTCGAAACAATTTGGTTAGATGATTTGTGCCATTGCAGCGACTTGGCCCGCGATAAGATCCAAAATTGTTGGCGACTATTTCGGCTTGAATGCATTGGTTTACAAACAAAAGAGGATGGCCAAATTAAACTTATGTCTGAGATTTATCATTTCTGTGGCCATATATCAGTGCTCGAGTGGCAGGCCAATAAAATATGGCACTTGTTTAGGGCCCGGCCAACAGGCAATTACCAATTGCCAAAGCCGCCCAAGCGTATAGCTATCGCGAGATTTTGAAAAATTAACATTGTCATGTATGAATATATACATATACTCATAGAGAACAGGGGCAGAGATATAGTTTTTCAGTTTCAACTGTAGATTTATACCAATTTAAAGAGACAAAACTTGTAGTACAGCCTGATGCTGATTTATAGCCCCTCGCATGAATGTTTGGCAAAGGCTATCGGTTCCCATTCCCATTCCCATTCCCCTTGCCCTTTAAAGTGTGTTGTCCAGAATTTCGAGCTGGTCATAAATTATGCGTATGATCAAATTGCTACCTTCATGCCGAAGTCGCACAAGTTTTTGTGTTGTGCTTTCAATTAAGTCAATTGATTTTAATTAGACCATGACTTAAACATATTTTGTAAGCATATTCCTAAGAAATTATTATTATTAAACACGCGACTCACCAAGGGGCAGGCCGAGCCATAAACTCTTAACGAATGTTACCTCGATGTCGGCACTGTAACTTAATACGAGAGCAAATACTCTACCATTCAGCTCAATTAATGAGAATTACGCGTAGATGGCCAACTCGTCGCATAATGCACCAGCAGCAGCAACAGCAGCAGCAGCGGCCGAGGCAGCCCACATGTAATGCCAACTGGAGGGTAGCTTTGAGCTCCTTAATTGGCGACACACACACACTGGCGTACACACTCATATATGTGGAGCGGGACTCACATGCGACGTGCTTCAATTGAGGTGATCAACGTTAATTAAAAGCCAACAAAAGACAGTGAAATTGACTCAGCCCTGCGGCAACGGCGGCAACTGTTGTTGGCTCATTAAGTGGTCGACGGGCCGCGCCCACATAGGGGCGCTGAACTCCCCATCGAGCGATCGAGATGAAAAATTAACATTTCGCGCATCATTAAAATTCCAACAGTAGCCGGGCAGATGCAAACTCGGAGGCATTGACTATGACTAGGCCCCGATATTGGGCCATATGGAACTGTGCACATACATATGTATGCATATATGCGGTTGACAAATGCCGCAACGTGCTCAATGTTTCCATTTCCATTAGGATTTGCCTAGTTTTCATCTATCGCTATGTTTTGTGTGCCTCCGCGTTGTAAGTAGTCGCTTCAGCTGTGCCACAGCCTGTGGCTCATTTGTCGCAGCAGCCGGCGAGAAGTGAAATGAAATGAAATGAGTAAAACAAATGCGTCAACACCGAATTTTCATTTGGTTAATGTGTGAAAGCGGACAAAACTATATACACATACGTACTCGTATGCCCAAGCAGACATCAGTGATATAATAACATGAATTTATCAATTTGTCATGTTGATATTTGTTTGGCAATTTATTTTCCACATGCGACATGTGCCCAGAGATCCTCTCCATCCCATCTCTTCCGTCCAGTTCCCTTTGCTCAGCTGACTTGAGATTTATTTTTATCTTTAGAAACACTTTTTGTGCAACTCGCGGCATATGTAATGCAATTGTGGGCAGTAATTGATTGTGCTACTTAGCCGACTTACTGCAACTCAATGAGATACAGATGTTCAAGGTTTTCCTCTGCCTTGTCATCAATAAAAGATACTTTCAATATTTACTTGTATGATACAAATTGATTATGCTAAAGAAAATTTCAAATATCTTTGTCCAATGTTTCAGATATTATTGTTGCACACAAAACATAAAGTTGACGCAAAGACTTTTTAAATATGTTTTTTAAGTTTATTATATTATTGAGTCTTTACTAATTTTTGTGTTTGCTTGCAATCGAGACATCAACGACTGCCTTTCGATACCTGGACAATATTTTCTATAGTGTTAGAATCATAGTGGGGTAAATAAAATTAATTTAATTTTTACTTTTTGAATTTTATTATTCATTATTCTTTTTATACTCAATATAGTCAATATATAGGACAAATCATGGTTAAAATGCCATCAAACGTGAAAATTGGTTCATTTTTGATAAAGTTATGGGGTTTTGATATATGGGAGCTATGGAATCTGACAACTTTACATGTCAAAATTTTTGTCGATTTTGGCATGATTTTTGACCAAAAATTTGACCCCCTCAGAAT
>SCDT01003532.1:0-18762 GCA_004143765.1 Drosophila melanica
CTCCCGGTCGTGTCCATTTATAAATTGGCATTTTACTTGAACATGATGCGAGCTTCGACTGGGCTTAATTTTGCTTGTAGACTACGAATTGTTTCAGAGTTCGAATCGAACACGAATTTAAAACCGAAAAATTAGGCAAACAAATTTTTTACATTTTTGCAGAATGTTTTAGGCAAGTGTATCTAATGTCTATATTTTGGTATATATACTTTCATATATGAAAAGTTAAGCCAATCTTGGTAGTATTATTACAAAAATTAAGGGGATCTGGTCAAGGTAAATAAAAAATGTTTTTTAATATAAAGCCAACTTAAATTCAATAAACAAACTTACCCACAAAAAAAAGAAGAAATGAAATTAAATCTAAATCCCACTTTTCACACTATTTTATTTAAAATAAGCCATCATCATTTAATATATTTATTATTCATTATGATAGAGTTTCATTTAAAAATTCAAAAAATGTGATTAAGGTTCAAAACTCATCTTCTTTTCATGGAAGTACAAAAACTGGTTGGCACTTTAAACCTTGTACTGGGTTGAACCCTCACACAACCAATTGTCTTTTTTTAAATCCGCAGCCCTGTTTGCTGGATCGTATTTCCGTTTCAGAGAATTGCAACGTTCCACTATGACGCACTCATTGTCCTTTCTGTCGCAATGGGCACGGTGCAGGGCATGCGGAGTGCGGCTAGTCCTGTCGGGCTATTTATCTTGTTGCTGATGTTATTGTTGTCGGTGCGGGCTCTGTGTTGACATGGAACGTATAAGACAGGACGTGCCGTTAAGGGGAAAAATGTTCCAAGTTTTCTTTTGAACAATTCACTTTGAAGGCATAAATTATGCCTTCAGTTTTTCAGTGTGCATGAATTGTTGTTGGCTGTCAGCTTGTCGCCCTGCCAGCCTCTCTTCCCCNNNCTCTCCATCCCACTCTCTGAAAAGCTTAACTCGCCTCTTTTGTCCACAAAGTTTGGGGCGTCGCTCCTTGAGCACTGCAGCCCCTCGGCATAAGAAAACAATCTTCAAGGGTTGGCTGACAGCAAAGACGGCCCGACCAACTGGCTGACTGACTGACTGATGGACTGATGGACTGACTGACGTTCTGTGCAACTGACTCCTGCCTTCTACCCCCCTTACCAGACTGAGTTTAGCTGCTTTTGGGGCCTCTGTGTAATTAATTTGATATGCAACGAAGCGTTTTTTGAAGTTTATATTGTTTGTTTTACTTGAATACGTCGAGGTTTCGACCCAGAGCAGCCTCAAGTGCCAGCCAGGCACTCAAAAATTCTTCTTCTTCTTCGGCTGCCTCGCTGAACCACTCGGCTTAGCTCTTCATTTCGTATACGAAATTCATAAATTTTGATTTATACACAAGTTTTCGTGCACGACTCTCCAAAATGGCTCAGACAATAGTTTTTCCATTCTCCTAAGACTTCTCTTTGTGTGTCTCGGAACACTTGTCTACCCCTGTCTCNGAGTTATACACAAGTTTTCGTGCACGACTCTCCAAAATGGCTCAGACAATAGTTTTTCCATTCTCCTAAGACTTCTCTTTGTGTGTCTCGGAACACTTGTCTACCCCTGTCTCACCGCGCAAACCCCCCTTCCTCCCAAGGAACCGAGGATTGAAACTGGAACGGGAAACGAGGCGGCAACTGAAGCGCTGCTCATTGTTATGCATATTGTACAATTGTTATGTGAATTTATACCTATACATTATGGTATATACATATATACATTTGTATATATGTGTAAATACATACACACATACGGTACATTTGATTGTCTGGACTATTTCTTAGAATTGTTGTTTATGCGTTTTCTTCATGACAGCAATTTTCAATTAAAATCGCGTCGTGCCCGCTCACCTCAAGAGGTGTGGCCCTCGTTCAGATTCCCAGCTCGGTTGATTGATCCCAAATTGCCATCAACCAAGATGTGAACATTTTTTTAAACGTGCCAAAGCAGTTGAAAAAAGAATTATATATTTTGTACGAAGTTTTTTTTGTTGCTTTTCAACTAAAATAAATGCCAAACCATCTGCCAAATCGATTAGGAATAGCCCTTTTCCCTATTTTCCGGTTTTTTATTTGCTGTTCTTGCTACAGTAGTCGCTCGGTAACCGGTATCGAAAATAGTTTTAATTACTTGACTTGTTATTTATTTATATTTTTAACAAACCATAAAAATAAAATGTGTTTTAGTTAATTTTTGATTACTTAGCATATAAATTACTGAGGAATTCGCTCAAGCGAATATCAATTTGTAAGTTTATTGCATGGAAATTAAACAATAACATTTGCTTAACGCATTTTAGTTTAACTCGTATGTTATTTAATTATGGCTGGTTGGCTCTAATTACAGCACGTTTCGTATATCGAGTGCTTGCTGTGTTTTTTGCTTTCTTCAGACCTCGCAACATATTTGCAGCATATGTTGCACTAACAACAACAACAAAAGCAATAAGCAGAGTACCGAGCTCCCGCATACTGGCACCCTTTTTACTCTCTGGGATATATTCCTGCATAACTATACTATATACATATATGTTTGTGTGTGCGTCCCAGCAAGTGCCGGCAAACGACCTCGGCTTGACTGCACACACACAAACGCACACGCACACACTGTCACACACGTATTTTTCAAATAACTGCCGCATAAATGTGGCCCGAATCCAGCGTCCAGTTGCCGAGTCGAAGTCTGGGCCCCGGCTTTTGTCTCGACATCGTCAGACGAATCGGCATCAATATCGACATTCGTTCGGGCTTAACTTAATTACATGCCGGTCGACGCCTCGTTGCATAAATGTGACCCTCTATAGTGTGTGTATGTATATGTGTGAATATGTGTGTGTGTGTGTGTGTGTGTGTGTTGTAGTCCAGCTGTGCCGTTTTACAACTGTTCGCAACGACCTTCCCAAAATGCTGCTTCTGCTGCTGCTGCTGCTGTTTTGCTTTTGTTGTTGCTTTCACTCTGCTCTGCTCCTGTGACACGCCCGTCGAATGCGCAGGTTCGCCTCCTCCTCAACGGCTTCCTAGGCGGCTGAATAAAGAGCGGACAACAGCTGTGCGCAGGCTCGCTCCCAGTTGGCCCACGGGAGCTGTTTAGACGGCTTTCCATTGAACCTGAAACAGACTCCAAGCGCTGCACTGGAAGCAGCAGCAATAGCAGCAGCAGCAGTAAAAACTTCTCATCTGTCTGCCCCCCTTCTTCCTTCCCTCACTCGTTAGCCATCGTCTGGTTCGGCTCATGAAGTTACTCAGACATGCATAAAAATGCCGGTTTTATTATGTCGTTCGGTTTGTGTGTATCTCTTTATGGGTGTATNNGTGTGTGTGTGTGTGTATTGTGGGTGTGCCGCCTCTGCGTGTCCTTCGAGCGTCTGGCCCCGTCTGGGACCCTGCATTCGTGGCGAGTTGGAGCCGACGAGACGCAGACGCAGTCGGAGACGTTCTTAAAGCCGCCTTCGACTGCTGCCAACTCCCCCGTCGCCAGCTCAACTTTTTTATCTAGTTTTTTGTTTGAGCGGGGGTGCAAACTGAGGCAATTTGGCAGTTGGCTATGGCCGCAGTTGGACGACCAATAAGTACTTGCAGCTATGCCAGTGCCAAGACTGTGTCGTAAACTGGGCCGCACCTCCGCCCCCTGTCACCAACACCAACCCTTGCCCGGAGCGGGTTTTATGTAACAGTCCTTTGCTCATAAAATAAAATATGTATATAAAATGCTCGTCTGTGTGTTTTATTGTTGGCTTTTATCCTTGGGACAAACGAATATGGCCCTCCCTTTCACACAGACGACAGGCACACATACAAATGCATGTACATATATACATATATAGTAGGTATCTATATATATATTTTTGAAATATGCTTGTGACTAATTTAATTTATTTGCCATTGTTGTTTGGGAATTGTGGGATTTCCTTTGGCTGCTGCTTTTCTAGATTTTCATTGTGGCTTCGAAAATTTTTCACAGCATTTGGATGCTGTTCTTGCTGTTCTAGAAATTGCCCTACCATTGATTTCCATTGTTACTGTTCTTGTTGTTGTTGTTGTTGTTATAACGAGTCACCAAAGAGCTATGACCATAAGCGTTATGGGAATTCTCAAAGTTATTTTCGTTTTTGTGGCACTTCTAATAAATTGTCATAATTTTGTCATAAAAATGAAAACTTTTACAATTAAGAATTTACCTTTTTATTTACGAGTTGCGGATGCTCCGCCAATTTCTGTGGTAATTGCTCTGCTTGTGCGAAATAATGCCTGACACTGGCGAAACGGAAACGGATATGTTGATAAATTAGCTTATGCGGCAGCAGCTCGAGCGCCATCTAGCGTCTGGTAGCGTGTCGTATGACAAACGATTTATAGTGGTTATACAATGTGTATAAAATATCTGTTTGGAGCAAGTTGCACGAAACTATGTGTGCGGGGCGTTGTCCGGCTTTTACCGAATGATGTTTTAACTAATAAATACCCTATTCACCAAGCACATTTGCCCCAACTATATGTGCCCGATTGAATAATTCAATTTGCTTTCATTGTGCATTGCACATTACAAAACATTTACCAAATGGCATATATCAATTTTTCCAATCTCTTACTGCCACACACACACACACGAACACACACACACACACACATATGCAGGCTAGCATTGATTTTGGCTTTATGCATATTTTATGCCGCTGGCAAATGGCAGGCAGCCGCCCACAGAGACACCCACACGACCTTCGCCCGAGCCGGAAAATATATATTCTCCTATGTGTGTGTGTGTGTGTGTGTGTGTGTGTCCAATAATTTAGTGTGCATGGCAATGCCAAAATATGCTAACAACAACAAGCGGCTTATCGCACAGCCCACAGCTAACATAATAAATTGAATTAAAAGCAGCAATAAAAGAAAAATCATTAAAAAAATAAGAAATAAAAGATGAATGAAAATGAATAATATATATATATAAATATATATATATTCATGTATGTATAAAAATAAAAATTGGTAAATTGCGATTTTCGTGTGCTGGCAGGCAACTAATTTATGGCATTTACAAGACGACAACAACAACATTTTTGCACATCAACAATTTCCATTGGTTGCTGCTGCAAATTAGCCAGCGAACAACTGCAACAGCAACAGCAACAGCATTTTTTGCAGCAGCAGCCGCGTGCATAAATTTTGCAACAGCAGCGGCAGCAGCAAGAAATGGCAACTGCAACTTCAAATGATTATTTGCCTGCTGTTGCTGCTTGTTGTTGTTTGTTGTTGCTGCCGCTGCTGCTGTTTGTATCTGTCGCTTGTTTTTGCTTAAATTATAGACATTTGACTGGCTGTGCAACAGCATTTGGCATGCAATTTTTCTTGCTTATTTGAATGAGTGACTCGCATTTGCATTTGCATTCGCATTCGCATTCACATTTCCTAGAACTTCCTGAAACTCTCTGTTAAAGAGGCGGCTGCTTTACAATATTTGTAATTAAGCAATTTGTTTCGAGGGCGTCGCAACATTTCCGCTGGCCAATTGATTGAGCTGCCAGCGCTGTTCATGCAACGGATGTGTCCATGCCACACGCTGCAATTAGTGACAAGTGGTGGCCCTTGGCCAAAGTTCGCGACAAAGTTCTCACAGGGCGTATGCGCAATGCTGAACTAACTTTTCAGCCATATATACACTTATATACACTTATATATCTCGTTTGTCTGGGTATATACTATGCACTGCACATATTCTCGTTTATATATGGAAGCCATTTATGCACAATTCGAATGATTCCATTTGTCACGAAGCTGGCGTCTCTATTGAGACTTTTCAGCTCCATCTTCTGCTGCCAGCGCGCTTGCAACAATTTCATGTCAATATTGATTTTTCATTGCTGCTGGCAGCAGCAGCAGCAGCAGCAGCAACAGTAGCAGCAGCAGCAGCAACAACAATAATAATAATAATAATAAAAAGAGCGTAGAGCAGCATAATTGGAATTTGAAATTGGAAATTGGATATTTTAGCAACGAAAAGACCGCAAAAAAAGTGAACAAACTGAAGTCACAAAGCAGCAGCAGTAACAGCAGCAACAGCAGCAGCAGCAGTAACAGCAGCCACATGCGAGAGTATGTATTTGATTTTGATTATTTATTCAATGAGCGTTTGCCGTTGTATTTGGCTTTATTGTGTGCATGTCCAGCGGACAAGTGGACAAGTGAACCAGTGGAATCAATGGAGCACCAATTGCTACCCGGCCCCCTCCCCCTTTTGAACATGTGTGCCATACATTAGTCTGCCAATAGCCTGCCACACAAAGGCCAATTTAATTTGAAACACAACAACGCTGACTGACTGTCTGACTGACAGTAAGACAGACAGACAGACGTGGAACGAACATAAGGGCAACCAGTCACCAAGAACTTGGAACTGACAAACGCAAATAATTCAATTCCAATTGCACGAAAACGAAACTAAAACCGAAACTCAAACCAAAACTGAAAACTAAATCAAATTTAATGTTGAACCTGAATGGCGTTCAAGTTGTGCATAAAAATAAAATAAGAGTTGAGAGCACTGAAGTTGAGTGGAATCGAGTGNGCAACAAGTCACCAAGAACTTGGAACTGACAAACGCAAATAATTCAATTCCAATTGCACGAAAACGAAACTAAAACCGAAACTCAAACCAAAACTGAAAACTAAATCAAATTTAATGTTGAACCTGAATGGCGTTCAAGTTGTGCATAAAAATAAAAAAAGAGTTGAGAGCACTGAAGTTGAGTGGAAACGACTGCGCAATACTCTCTTTTATTGTATAATCAATTAAAATCAGGTAGAATGGATGTCTGTGAAATACTTCGAGTTTTTTTTTATTTCGCTGTATTATTATATATAGATAATATCATGTCTTAATAACGGATAACAGAACAGACTTTGCACACAACTAATATACCGCATTTGCACTTTGTAAACAGTTTAAAAATCATTAAACGCTGCTTTGGGCTTTTAACTAACTAACCGCCTGGTGAGTTGAGTTTCTACACCCCGTTTCTGCTCCCAACCCTGCCCACGCAGCTAGGTTTACCCTGGAAAATGTTCGATTGTCTGGCTTGAATTGGTTTGAGTTTCAGCACGAGGATAGTGAAGTGTTTGTATGAAAAACACAATTCGAATAATGGCACAGACAGCGAACAAATAACGATTTAATAATAGGGCAATAGCTTGATCCTACACACATGTACAATGTAGATAAATACAGCTGAGCAAGGTTGGCGTAATTATTGCAAAATAACGAGGCAAATGACAGTTTAAATAAATTAATGGCTCATAAATGGGAAAACATAACATAAAAGAGGCTATATATTCAAATAAGATCGGATAATTTAGAACTGTGCTGAGCTAAGTTTTTGCATTACATTGAGTCGATTAAGGCACGCCTGATAATTGGAATATCCAGTTAACCCGAGTACAAATGGAAGTTTATTAGGCAAATGCTAAACGACGAGTATGGTAATATTTTGATGATACAACTTCCTAGCTGAATAAACATGATATGTTAAAATATCCAGTAATGAACTCAACTTGCATACTAAAAAAAAAAAGCAGCTAATAAAACCCAGTCATGTTATAATAATTAACTATTAGAGTGCTCGGGCATAGTCGAAGATGTGCTGGCCTTTTTATACTCATAGCAATTAAAATATATAAATAATTAATTTTGTGTGTGTGTACAAATCGCCATGAATATCACTGAAACCTATAAAGTTGAATCGATATCTAAGAGTTATCCACATTTAACTGCACAAACACTTCCTTGAATTAGCTTTAAATTTGAAAACTTCGAAGCAATATNAACCTATAAAGTTGAATCGATATCTAAGAGTTATCCACATTTAACTGCACAAACACTTCCTTGAATTAGCTTTAAATTTGAAAACTTCGAAGCAATATTTACAGCATTTGCACCTGAATTGAGTATACAGCATTTCAAGTGGTTGGGCTACAATTATGTTTAGTTTAGTAAATACGGCAACACTCCAAAGCGACACGTACTGCACGTTCCATGCCAACACATAAAGCCATATTCCATATAGCACATATCAGTTAGCATTAAGATATGCACAGACATTACAAGGCAAGCGCCTTGAGCATTACAAAATATTAATTCGACTTTTAACTGTAAAATGGAAAAAATATGTTTGGTCGCTCGCTGTGTGTGTGTGTGTGTTAGAGAGAGGGTGTGTGTGCGGGTAATTATAATGCGCCATAGTCACGCCAGACAAGCTGCATAAATATTGAAATTAAATAATAGCAAATGCCNGTGTGTTAGAGAGAGGGTGTGTGTGCGGGTAATTATAATGCGCCATAGTCACGCCAGACAAGCTGCATAAATATTGAAATTAAATAATAGCAAATGCCACAGAATAAATAAGCCAAACAACTGTAAAAACAATACGTAATAGCAACAAGGCAAATAAAAACATAAAAAGAGAAAAAATACCCAACACATGCGCCAAATTCCAACTGAATGTATATTTGATGTGTGTTTCTATTTTCTAATTTTCCAATTTCGAAATGTGTCGCCTTGCGGCAATTGCTTTTGGCGCTTTGCTTGTTTTTGGCCCGCTTTTATGGCCGGTTTAAAATGGAGCTGTTGTTCTCGGTAACTCCCCATTGATTCAACTTTTATTTTAATTTCTTTTATGACGCAACTTGAATTTTTGAAAAACCAATAATGTGGCACTTCAACAACAAAGAACGGGCCATAAAAACGGCATAAAAATGCAAAATGAAAGCTAACCGAAGCATCCCCACCGAACACTTTGGCTTGACCCACGCACCACCCAGGCCGGCCCACTCGAGTGGTGCCACCGTGTGTCGTGCGGTGCATAAAAATAAGTAATATCGTAAAAATTACAGGAAATAAAAATCGCAACGTAAATACGTGCAAGTGCAGGAGAGCCAAAGCCAGAGTCCGAGCCAGACATGGCTATAGAGGGGAGAAGAGGTCGGTGGAGGCGCTGCCAGAGTTGGCCAACTTTCTCGCTAGCTGTCTGAAATTGGCAGTAAAATTATGGCAAAGAGAGAGATGAGGAAAATTGTAACAGACGCAAATCGTGGGCACACAGAAAGTGGGGACGGGGCATACAGCTAATATTGTGCAGCTTGACAGCCAGTTGAAGTTCAAGTTAGTTATGACACAGCCACATTCGAGCCAAATGGCAATAAATGCTAACAAATAACAAAAAAGGATAAGCCACATACATGTTGGGCATTTTATTTGGGATTTTATCCATGAATTATTCATACGTGCCTCTCTCTCTCTCTCTGGACATGTTCAAGATAATCCAATTGAAATTTAGCCCTAAAACAGCAAAGGTTGACAGGCCTTTAACTAAGCCAGCTTAAAACCATGTGGCCACATTCCAGATCCCTTCACAAGCGGCCACTGCTCTGGCATTGTAATTCCCTTAAAGACAATCGTCTACTAGTTAATAGTCATACTATCCCTAGATATAATTTTAACAAGCCAAACACTCAGTTAATAACAACAACAAACAAAAGCAACAAGCATAATGAGAATTGCACAGTGTTCACTCGATAATTACAACATTTACGTCTATCTAATTAACTTTCAAGCCACATATTTCATATTATACAATATACCATATCAACATATCTTAGCACGGACAGTTCTTATAGCGAGCGTCCACTGTGCTAGCCATAACAATGCATATCCATGTTTTAGACATTTCCTTTACAACATCAACGATGCAATTGAAATACCAATTACAGAGCATATTAGTGTGTGTGTGTCTCTCTCTGTGTGTGTGTTAGGCCCGTAATCATTTCAAATGGCAAATTATGACAGCGTGTAGGGGCCAAAGCAACAGCAACAGCTGGCAAATGAAATGAGCTTTTAATCAATTTCCGGTATTAAAGCGCAGACAATCATTCAACAATATAGTTGTTGTTGCCGTTGCAACATTGCATTTAATTAACAAACAATTTATATTCATAAACCTCAATCGGTCACATGCAAATTCACATGGAAGTTGGGAACGTTGCATAGAGAATAAAAAATAAACAGAAACAAATTGTTTGGCGAAATGGGAAATGAACGAAGCAAATATACTCTCGTTTGTAAATGCAACTAAAACTATGATAAACTGAAAATTAACAAAATTAAATTTCAATTGTTAGATCAATTAATTACGATACTTTTCACCAGCGAAAATCGAGCGTCAAGCCAAACTGCATGACAGAGCCAACGTATTCCCCCTGTAAGTGTATACAAATTATATCAAATAATGTGGATGCAATAAATATAAATGCGTGCAAGTTTGTGTGTATGTGTGTTGCGACTCGATGCAGCGGAACCGAGAGTGCAAAAAACAGCAACAAGCATGCGTCGAATGTGCAACATGGCAGCTCATAGGGGAGCCCGCCCCTCTACACAGCTCTGTTGCAAAACGGACGCGGATCGGGCAGCCAACAAAGCGTCGCGTTGTTGTTGTTGCTGCTGCTGTTGCTGCCGCCACGTGTTGGCAACATATGCGGGCCACATCAACAACAGGCAGCAGCAGCAGCAGCAGCATGACCACAATTGTACATGGCCATTGACAGGGCGTGTGAAGGGGGGAGGCATGCTGAGATGGGGTACTGCTTGGGCGGGGCGTATGTTCGCCAAATTCCTAATGCCCCTGACACACAATTAACCCCCGGAGTAGGCAATGCCTCGACCAGACAAGCGAACGAGTCAGCTTAGCAAATCATTAATTAAACCTAGCGAAAACACACACAAAAAACAAAAACCAAAAAAAAAAGGAATAATCATTATAATGGACGCATGGGAAATAAACGCAAAAGCTATGCGAAGCGGCTAATTAGCATGCTCGAAATACATTGCAGGCCAAGCAGCTTAGGGCCCAATTGAAAGCGTGAGCGTTGCGGGAGAAACCAAGAAAATGCCACAAATAAGCTGGCAACAACATTAAACAGCAAACAACACCGGTCGCAGCAAAAGGGCAAACAAACTTAAGTCTTAAGGTCAGCCAAGTAAATAGTAAAACATTCAAGCAAGAGCAACAAAAGTGAAACAGAGAAACAAACAAATGCAACAAACGAACAAAGCCAAATGCACAAACACAATTATTAATCATGACTGCAAGCGCAGAAAAAATGTGATATTGGTGGTTTGGTTCGAGTCATTTGAGTTCAGTTCATGAACCTAATTTAAACCTTGTTGAAACCAGGTTTTGGTATAAGGTCACATTCAATCTCTAAGTTCAGGCAATATAATCTAGAATGGCTGAAATATTCCATAGTATTAATCTAAATAAATGTCCTTTAGATACTGGTGCTTTGCTTTATTATAGCATATTTGTAATATAATAATTGTTCCTGTGTATTTCTTTGTTTTTGGCAAAGCGACAGCACAAACTCATTAAAGTCGACGTGCTTAGTCCGGCCTAAAGCAAGCTTCAGGTTTTGTATAATAAAGACATTGTCTACAGAGAGGCAGCGCAATACCTGGCCAACAATCGACGTAGAAGAAGAGGCAACTGAACAAACTGCCAAACGAAAACCGCAAAAAACTTGCCTTCAGTTAGTTATTTTATGTTTACCTTTGTCATTGTTGTAGTTGTTGTCGTGGCTGTTGTTGCGGTTGTTACTGGCCAAAACGTGCAATTAAATGCTATGTAGAAGAGAAGATGCCCAGGCCATAAGCTATGGCCAATAGCCTATGGCCAACTTATTGGCAGTTGCTTGCCAAATGCAATGAATGAAAAAATAACAAAAAAAAAAAAAAGACGCAGAGGCCAAAGCAGAAGCAGGCAACACAGCAAGAAAATTGCACAAAAAGTCAACGAATAAATAAACAAATAAAGAAAAATAAGAAGGAAACGAGAAAGAACAGTTATCTTTGGGTATCGACTGTTGAATACCTCTTGCAAACATTTTTATCTATCTTAATTAACTAATTTTAACTTGACGCTGTTTTTATATATNATAAACAAATAAAGAAAAATAAGAAGGAAACGAGAAAGAACAGTTATCTTTGGGTATCGACTGTTGAATACCTCTTGCAAACATTTTTATCTATCTTACTTAACTAATTTTTACTTAACGCTGTTTTTATATAAGCTTTTAAATTTTCACTAATAGTTTTTTTTTGTCAGATTTATGATGAGCGGAGTTCCTCTTACCCGTTCACAGCATAATACTAAATAACAACCAAAAGAAAATTGAAAATGGAAAAAAATATCAATTATCATTTGACCCGCTCAGAATGTGTATCAATGTTGTTTTTCTACTCGGTCACAAAGTAAAAAGAATATATTGGTTTGGTGCAATGTCCGTCATGCTGACCGTCCGTCTATTAAAGTTAGAGACTGGAAATTTTGTATATATACTCNAAAAAGAATATATTGGTTTGGTGCAATGTCCGTCATGCTGACCGTCCGTCTATTAAAGTTAGAGACTGGAAATTTTGTATATATACTCGTGTGTACCCGTGTCGGACAAAGTGTTAAGGATTTTCGGGTGCGCCCACCGTGGGTGTGGCAAACCAATAACCCATAGTGTAGCAAATCGATAGTACACAATTTTAAAGCTAGAGTCACAAATCTTGCTATGTAGATAGCTGTAATCTCAAAAAGTTTACAATCTTCATATCCTGGCCACGCCCACTAGAAAGATCGGTACAAAATTTCTGCGACTAACCCCTCCCGCACTCTCACCCACACCCAGCATTACACAATATACGAAATACCGAAAATTTTCAAAATAACAACTGCAGCGTTGTTATACTAATTTTGACACCCTCAAACGATTCAAAATATGAATTTACGATTCTACATTTTGTAAAAAAAAAATATTTTTTCAAATTAATAAAGAACATGATTCTTACACAAAAATTGTTCCAAAAATTCATATATTTTAAAAGAGAATAATTATTGAGGACAAATCATGACAAAAATTTAATCAATTGGTTTAGTTTTGACAAAGAAAAGAACGAAAGGATAGACCTATAGCAAAGCGGACACAAACCTAATATGCTCTTTTCACTTCGTGAACGAGTATATAAAAAGCCCACCGCACAATAAACAGCAATTTGCAATGCATATTATTGATTGCCAGCCACAAAGATACAAAGATACATTTTGCAATGCCACATAGATACACAGATACATCCACAGTTTGGTTCTCCGTCAGGTAATGTTAAATAATGATCATAATGATCGCGTAGGGGGGAAACTATGGGTTCTCTCAGTTCTTTGCGTTATTTTTTTCCGCCTTGTGCGCTGTCATTGACATTGGGATGCGAAATTTGCAAACGCTGCAATTAGTTTTTCGTTTTTGTTTGGCCGAAACGCGTCGCGAAAATTTTTCATCAAGTCCCAAGCAGTTATATAGGGTAAATGTGAATCACATATGTAAATTGCATCTTTATATTTTAAATATAGTCAAGGATTATATAATAACGCAGTTGTGCGAAAGTCGGGTGTCAAATTGTTAATTGCTAGTCAAATACAATTTTTCGATTGTGTTTAATGGGCCTTCGTCTGTGAATTGCAATTGCTAATTTCTAATTGCCAGTCAATTATTTATAACTCTAGTGTGTGTGTAAGTGTGTGTGAGTGTGTGAGTGTGTTCTTTTTTAAAGTTCAACTGTGCGTTTGTCGGAAGTAGTTTGCTCATTAAAATGCCTCTAAAAATAGAGGCGGTAATCGCAACGACAACGACAAAGTCAACGTCGGCGTCGGCGTCAGCGTCAGCACTGTGGCATGTGCGATAGCCAAGGCGGCGTATACGTAATGCCCTGTAAGAGGCAGCCCCGCTAACAGAAACTGTTCGGGTTTATGCATACATAAGCACGCCTTTTGCTTTGTAATTCTCAGCGCAAGTGGGTCATGCAAATGGACAATTACCGATTGCCAACCGAGCGCTGAGCTTTGACGGGGTAGCACGGGACAGTGCAGGGGGTAGCGTGCCAAGATTGCGAAACGAGAGAAGCCTTGCTCCACTTACGGCCCAAATGGCCCGCAATGGCAATCATCAATGGCAAACGCCTTCCGCTTATCTCCGCGCCAGCCTTAGCTACAGCGGGGATGAAAAGCACATTTTGATGCCACCTCCAACATCCTTGGGCCGAATTAGTTGATGTAATAATACACAGCGGATATAAATTACATTCTGGGAAAAAATATAAATTTTAGCAGTGAAATTAATAACACGGCCGAACTTTCTTAAGCTGAGAAGCTTATATTATTTGAAGGTATTTTTATACTCGCTTACGAAGGGAAACTAGTATATTGGGTTTGTGCAACGTCCGTCATGCTGTCCGTCTGTCCGTTTGTCCAGATGAATGCAACCTTTTTCGGCGCTATTAAAGATAGAGACTTGAAACTTTGAATATATACTTGTAGTCATCATCTGCAGAAAAAGTGTTAAGATTTTTGTGCCACGCCCAGTGGGAGACAGGCAAAAATATAATTTCGATACACCTAAAATCGCAAATCGATAAAAGGTGAAAATTTCCCACAACTTATGCGATAGAGCCACCAAATTTGGTATATAGATAGCTGGTGACCTCCCTCACAGATTGCACTCTTGATATCCCGGCCACTCCTACTAGAACGCCCCACAGCGCCCTCTACCCAAAATATGCCCATATCTCCCAAAGTTTTTAAGCTACTGTCACTAAATTATATATTACTGGGAAGCTCCCCCACAAGTTACAAAAAAAAATATTTGCGGCCAGTACCCCTCCCTCCTCCACCCACCCCCCATAAACAGCGAATAACTATATCTTAAACAGTTTTAAAGCCACAGGCACCAAATTGTATATGTAGACAGCTGCTGACCTCCCCCAAAGATATTTGTTTAATTCTAAAATTCTATGACTCTTTTAATAAAAACGTTTTCAAGTATTTGAATTTTTTGTAAGACGTATTTTATACCGAATTCCCGTAACATTACGGCTATACTATAGAATATTGTCTGATTCATACAGAATGTAAGTCAATTGAAAATTTTGCTGAGTATGCGGTTTCTATAGAATATAAATTTGATATAGGAAATAGTATTTATAGCTACAACTGGCTTACACATTAATTATACCAAATTAATTGAATGATGTGAAATTGATTACCTGAATCACCCTATCAATTTTCAACAGCTCCAATGCACATTTCCAATTAATGAAATTGGTTTTGCAAATAAAGAATCAAATTACCTACTCAGAAACATAGAGTGAAAGAGAGAGAGAGGGAGAGAGGCAGAGAGAGGGCCGATAAAAACATAGCTAAAAAGGAACAAGCGAAATGAAATCAAATCAAATAGAAACAGGTTTTAATTTTGCAGAAGCTTGTGTAGGCCCCAAAGGGCAGTCACATTAGCATTAACATTAATCATGACAACGTTTGCCATGCAATTAACCAAATGAAGCCTGCGTTTAAGTGCTGACAATGGCAACAACAACAGCCGCAACATCAACAATATTGTTGGAACTGAGAAACTTGACAAAATCATTAAGCTAATGTGGTCGATAAGTGACTGCCCCGCGGCCAAACCGTGGAAGCAGGGTAACCTCTGGGTAGAGTATCAAGGGGGTGTGTAGGGGAAGCTAATGCGCATTTAATACCCCTTCGCTTTGGACACACTATAGTAGGAAACAAATGCCCACGGTTCAATAGGTTCATCAATACATCACGCGTATATCAAAAATGAATTACTATTCAAATGCGATTTTGTAATTGCTAATGAAAACCTATATCACATATATGCCTCATATGTTTGCACATATATATACATATGTATCTCTGTATATAAATAAAAATTAACCGATAGACATTCAACCAATGTCGGAGGCCACAATTCAATCAGTCAACAGTGGACGGTGCACCCGGTCGTGGCCTTTTATGAAAATATAATTGACAATGCACTTTAATGGCAAAAAGCCGACATGGCAAATCCCCCTCAACTGCCCCTCTGGGTCCCCCCGGGGACCGCAGTGCAGCATAAAAATGCCAAAGTAGACAGACATAATGAAATTATAAATATTAAACAGAATTGTTTTCTTTACGCAACAGCAAAAATATTTTAAGCACAAGTCGCAAAAATGCACAAACATTGCGCATACGCCACATTGTGCGTCCGCAATAATAAAAGCAAAACGAAAATACAATGCAACAGCATATAAATAATTGTAAAATGATGCATGGGCATATCTGAAGCGCTCATACTCTATCTGAAATGAACTATTACTACAACTATTTAATATATATTTTGAACAAAATCGGGCAAGTTACGGCTGTTTTCAAATTCAGTTTTCTTAAAGAAACTGGTTAGAGTACACGTTTGCCTAACATGCCATAGTTTTGTTGTTTGCAATTTTTTGTACTCGTTTTCCGTCCGTCAGGTGGGGAGCGGCAGGAAGCAGCTGCCCCGATGCCCAGTCACGTGTTGCCAACATGATTTATTTCGTCAATTTATGCCGAAAGTGTAAAACCATTTTCGACGGTGCCAAATGAAAAATTATGATATACACTATTGCTTACAGCACGGAGAGGGAGTAGGCAAGGGGTTGTCTGCAAAATTTGACTATCTATCTGACTGACTGACTGACTGATGCCTCACCCCAGCTTGTATTCGGTGGAAATATTGCAATTTCGCAAAGGGGAAATTACATTTAAATTGAATTGTAAACCGAATATAAAGATGGATTTCATATGCGATTTATTGCCATAGGAATGTGTATGTGTGTGTGTGTGTGTGGAGAGCTTTAAGCACAGTTGCTAATGGCATACATCTGTTCTTGTGAGCAATTTTGAATGCCTGATCGATCGGGGGCAATAGGAAATGGCTTATCCGCCTATACTTCAACCAATGAGGAAATAACTAGAAATTCCGAGTTAAATAGGATTTCCAGAGGCAAATAATGTAAATTCGACGTTAATTGAAAAACGAAATTTAATGTTTGCATATTCAGATTTATAATTAAATTATTTTGTATAACTTTTTTTGCAATGCGAATGTTAAGTTTAATCTGCTGTTAAAACTGTTTCAATTCCGAGTTCAATAAACTTGTCATAAATTTAGTTGCTTGCATAAATAAAACAATTTAAATTTACATTTTATTTAACTCTGTTTTGCAGCTCGCAATAAATGCAAATGTATTTATCATATTCACACACATTTGCACACACTCGAATGCTCAATGTACACATATCTGGACAATAAAATACAATTTTAATTTATTTGGCATATGGCAAAATTCCACAAAGCCGACAAAACCCAAATATAATACACAACAAGAAAAAAAACAGCCCGCATTTGTATTTAACCATTTGTGCTATCTGCGAACGTAAAAAAACCCACATTTCTATTTAATCTCATTGTTCCAATGCGGGAGACGTACGGATCTGGGCAGTTGAAACCACAAAACGCCAACTAATTAAATTAATACACAACAAACGCGAAATGCAAATAAAAATGAGGTTGAATGGTAAAAACCAGCACCGAAACCAACAATGCAAAGCCCTCAGCCAAATCCAATCCAAATGTAAAACACAAATCGCATAATGAAAAGTTCGTTGAATATTTTCCAATAAACGTATATTTCGCATTTGATTGTTTCTGCGGTGAGTCAATTAAAATTTGCAAGCGCATAATAATTTATATGCACTTAAAGTAACTGCCAATTTTTAAAGGAATTATTTTTTAATTACTTTACTTTGGTTTAGACACTTTTTTGTTTAAACAAGCAGTTCATTCTTTTTTTCGCTGTTCCAATTGTTTTTTTGTACCCTGTGATGGATAAGAAGGGTATAAATAATTATAATGTCTGTGACAAAATTCTGGAAGAAATTGTATGCTCAACATTTACAATATATGGCATTTGAAACAAGGGGATCTCTTAGTCGGGCACTCTCTGTTTTTAACTAATATTTGCCCGATATGCAAATTATGCAAATGCCAGCTAAGCGCAAACATGCATTCTACTCAAACACACACATACGTGCACGACTAGTTCGTTTTGTATCTGTGAGATACCAGATACCCAGATACTAGCTACCAGATACCAGACGACAACAGAAATTTTATCGCATGTGCATTTCTTAGCTCACGACGCCGACGCCGCTGCCAACGGCAACAAAGTTAAATGCAAATCTTGACAGTTTTCTTTAAATATTTTTATTTATTTTTTGGCAGCAGTTTTTAGCACAGGGCACAACAACAACAACAACAACAACAACAAAAAAAGCAGCCACCACAATAAAAGCAACCAAGTTGGTTCGCATCGTTTCTTGGCTTTATTTTGTCATTGTCTGTCTGACGTTATTGGGAAAGCACGTTTCGCATCTTGTGCATATCCGTTTGCAGCAGCAGCTTCAGAAGAAGTGGCAACAAAATACACTCAGAGAAACAGCCAAGAATATTGCACATTATACAAATCGAACTTTGACAAAACCCAGAAATGTCAAAATACTTTAACCTGAAAAATAAATTCGTATTTCAAGAGCGTTTCTTCCTTTATTAAATATTTAAGACCGATTTGGGAAGACAAAAAACTGTCAAATCTTGGATAAATACAAAATTTTATTCAAAACGGTTTGGTTATAAATTATAAATAAATTAAATACTGTTTATACAATAGAATTAAATGTTTAATATGATGTAGCGACGGCGTCATTCTTTCTGTGTACCAGATGCTGGTAGAAATGTATCAGACAGACAGACAGACACTCGCACACTCGCATACACGCACAACTGT
>SCDT01003533.1:0-12852 GCA_004143765.1 Drosophila melanica
TAAAAATATATAAATTAATAACTTAATTCATTTATTTTTTTAATTTAACTGATTATGAATTTTAAAATAGTAGGAAAATATGGTAATATATTATGTCAGCAAATCGAAAAAAGGTTTGGTTTTTATACTAATTAAATTTTGAGTGTAACATTCTGGATTTGTATCTATAATTTATTTGCTTACAAACAATATTAATTTTATTTAATTTTATGAAATTAATGCCATTTCATTTTTATTTACTAAAATTATGATCAGAACTAACTTTATTCTAAGATATGCAGTATATATGATTGAAGGCGTATGTATGCCGATTTGCCCACATTTATAGGGTATAAAAACAGAACCGAACAAGCGGGCGCCTCGCATGTCAACTGCGAGGCGGTGGGAGTTAAGGGAGGCTCTGTGAACTGACATCAGGGCTATGTCCATTTTCAAATGTTGTGGCCAATAGCTGTGTGTGTGTGTGTGTGTGTGATGTTGGTGTGGGTGTGGCATAGCCGAATGCCACAAGTGGTCATTCAGACAAATGGCCAAATGGCGCCGCTCATGAATAATTCAGATTTTAAATTGCATTTATGCAAATGCCATGCGGATGCTTGCAGATTTTCGCCACTGGCTGTCGCGAAACGGAGGCGTCACTAGCACCACCACCACCAGCAGCAGCAGCAGCACCCGATACCCGGTGCCGAGCATCGCTGCCAGGACCTGCTTCTGGTGACGCATTTGCAACTAAATGCCCCAAAAGCTGCGAGTTTTTCGCTAATGCACAATTTGTATGCGTCAACACTTTCGTCAGAGCCGGCGAGCGCAAAAAGTGGGGTGCGGTGGGGCAGGCAACCGCGGGATGCATTAATTTTTATCAACCCAAATATCAAAATAGCGTTGATAGTGCCCGCCTGCTCCTCGCTAGAAGCGCAGTTAAAGCCACCGTCAAACCGGCACTGAATCTCGCCCTGAAATGGAGGCCAAGTGAATCAGTGACCCGGCAGGAAATAAAATGGTCGTCAGTTCGAGGGCCACCTGTTTTCTGCTCAACTCTTTTGGAATTTGTGTGTGCAATGTGCAATGGCAACTGCAGATGTTTTCTTCCTCGCTATCGCGCTCTCTCTCTCTCTCTCTCTCTCTATCTATCTTTATATGTATATCTCTCTTTTTGTTTCCATTGCCTTCTCAAGTTCGAGTCTCGGTCCAGAAACTTGCAGATTTATTGCGCAGAAACTTTTATTGCCTTATAGAATATGTACGAGTACGGGCCAAGATAAAGATGCAATCTGGAACTTGTTCGAGGCAGAAAAAAGAAAGCATTCGGCCAGCTGCTTCGAATAGTGCGGGTAATTGTAGTCCTTCGGTAACCATTTGCTTATCCAGACGGAACACGAGTATCTGGTATCTGGTAACTGGTATCTGCTTCTGGTATCTGTTGTTGCCAAAGGCTTTTAATTGTTGCTAGTTCCGTTAATTAGCTGTTAGTTGCCATTAGCATCTGTAAAAACGATTAAAGCCAACACAGATGTTGTTGTATTTTCGACTCAGTCAAGCACAAATGTTCAAAGTAGCCAACATTTTCCTCTTGCTAATTGCTTAGAATTTTTTCCTTGTCAACTACAATATAATAAATGATTAAATAAACCACCTGCAGCTATTGTTAATTCGAATCGCTCACTCAGCTTGGATAAATATTAAATGTCTTTGTCAGAAATACGTTTAAAATTAAACTAAATCTTTGAGCTTTTGATAAGCCTCATCCGTTTTCAGTTATCTACGTGTTCTCTGCTAAATTCAATATAATATGTTGGCGTACCTAAATCAAGTTAGAGTGACCTAATCAAGTGCAATCGACTAATAGATACCCTATTCCCAGCGTTGCAGTCTTTCAACTCATTATACATACTTTCACAATCAACATTTTGGATGAAATATTTTTGATCCGTACAGCTTTGATAGCTCTATATCTTATAACAAATTAAAATTTCATTTTAAAAAAACTGTAATCGATTTCCATAAAAAATGGCGTTTGTTTTAAGGATTTGCCCATCGATACAGCGAACAAACCTGATAACTTTAATTAATCGACTCTGAATAGCAGTTTTTGTCATCTCTAGGGTGCAGCCTACTTCAACTTGCGCCGAAAGCACATTTAACCTAAGATCAAAATGGATGTTTGTACTCAAACACCACGTCGATTGTACAAAAGAGAAACAGATCGAGAACTTCAAATATTAACCGCCAAGCTGGACAAGCTTGAGAAGAAACTGTTGGCACGGAACGCAAAAGATAAGCCAAGCAATAAACCGCCAGTACGAAAGGATAGTGCCCAGGATAACTGGAAAACGCACCAAACTAAAGTTCAGATCGGACCAAACGGCACACAAATCTCGAAGAAGATGTACTTCAAAATTGATTTGAGTGCGCATCGGGAAACAACACGGGACTTGTGCTATATGATCTTTGGCAAGAGAACACTGGGCACCCATACGCTAACTGGGCGCGAGGGACCGGGAACTGTGTGCGGCAATAGGAAGAAGAAGGAGCGACTGGAGCCGACACTGGTCGAGGATATAGTGTATCACGTTCAAAGTAGATTCGATGTGCATCGCGGCCAAATATTGCACGAAATACGTCTCTGCTGTCGCAACGCAGCCCGGGCGATGGTTCGCAACGAAAGATAATTATCGATCTGATGGTATATACATATATGTTGTTACATAACTAAAAAATTAAATATCATTGAATGCACAACACAATTGGCATGGAAATCATTTGGGTAGCCTTGGCAACCACTTGGGGGGACATTTTGAATGGGAAATCAATCAGGTGGATCCAATGGACCCTTCGACAATAACTGTGCGGCCTCAACTTAATGATGCTAATCGGATTTGAAAATAAGAAAGATAACAAGAATGGTGGAGTGCGTATCACTTGCCATAACAACAACTGAGCTTCTCTCAATGGACGCACAAAAATAAAAAGGCAGAGCCGACAAAAGCGACTGTCCACACACACACACACACGGACACAAACTCAAGCACACTTACATCGAGGAAGGGTCGAGGACTCGATTCTTGTTAGTGTAAACAAGCGTCAACCGCATGGAAATGGGCACCGTTTTGCTGGCCGTCATTCGATGCGAATAAATTCGAATGCGTTGCGACTCGATTTGATATTCATTTATGCGCCTCGAAGATAAGCACTAAATAAATAAATCCCCCCTCAAGCTGGCAAAATGTAAATAAATGACTGGAAAAATATGGTAAAAATCGAAGCCAGACGCCTTTGGGTGATTCATCGACGGCATGAAATGATTTAGTCTCAATTTATGTTGCCTTTCGCAAAATGTTGGCAGGCAACTGTAAATTGTTTGCGGCCAACTTTAAATTACAACTGTCAATCGAAACAAGGCCCAAATGCGTTAGTTGCTTCGCTGTGGCTGTTGTTGTTGTTGTTGTTGTTGTTTTGTTTATGTTTATGCACATATGTTGTTGCGAAATCAAAACATCATGAAATTGTTTTTCCAGCATCATTTCCATTTTGCTTGTTTTTGCCTGCATATTTCCGTGCGTTTACAGAAAGGATATGAACAACATCCGGCGTTTTGGCCCATAATTTCTAACAACATTTTACTACTCATTGCATTTGACCAAGCCGAACCCAACCAGCCAACCGATTTTGTTATTACAAACTCATATCTTGTGCTGTTGTTGCGGCGCACAACCAAACTGACCGCAGGGCAGGGCCAACCGGCGGGGGAAGGGGTGGGTGGGTTTTTGACCAATTTTGGGCGCTGCTAAAAATGCTCAAAATTTGCATTTTATATTAACGGAAACAGTTGTTGCCTTTGAGCGGGCACACACACACACACACACACACACACAGTGNATGCTCAAAATTTGCATTTTATATTAACGGAAACAGTTGTTGCCTTTGAGCGGGCACACACACACACACACACACACACACAGTGAACGCACGAGGCCAGGCCAGAACTAACAGCTGCCCCTGGCCCCTACCCCCTCTCCCACCCCCTCGCCATTCGACCCAATCTACTCACTCTTGTTATTGCTTCAGACGGGTGCACATTTCCCAAACAAATTTGACGCGTTTATGCATGTAAATTAAACAAATTTGATTTTAAATATCTTTTGGCAAAAGGCAACCAGCCAACCAACAAACCAAGCAACCCACCGCATCCCCCGCCCCTGGCCACTGACGGACTTAAACCCTGCCATATGCCAAGGGCAGCATCATAAATATAATTCCAGCAATTTCTGTCCAGCTGAGACGAATTCACTCGGCGGCTTTTCAATTTTCTGTGGTGCGAGTATATTAATGTTGCTGCCTAAAGGAAACCACTTAAGAGGTGCCTCTGGGCATATGCGACCACTCGTTATAGCCAATTGGAAAGAATGTTTTGGTTGGGTTAGATACCCTTTACATAGCCCTGGGCTTGGTCAAATTCTATTTAAAATTCAAGGTTTTGAAAGCTTTTTTTTAGAAGAAGAAGAACAAGTTAGGCTGAAGAAAAGAGTTAAAAATCGAAAAGTTGTATATCAGAATAAGACTAAAAGAATATAATGTGATAAGATAAACACTTTTACCTACAATTCAAGATATTAATAAAAGGTTTTAAATATGGTTAAGTAAATGCTATTGTTGCCGCCAAAATATATTATTTGAATTTCGAACGTATTTTATAAATTATGTATTAAGTTCTGTTAACTTCAAATATGTCGTCTTAACATTATCGATGTATTCAAGCTTATCAAACTTATCGATACTAAAAATGAAAAAAGGATCGATACGCGATACCCACGCCAGTCGGCCATTAACAGCGAGAGAGAAAATACTCGCTCTGCTAACATACACACACATATATTAACTTTTAGTAAGTAGTATTAACTTTAGTAGTAGAATATTCGGATATAATCGAATTAATAAGTATTAACGTTTCTGTTTACACTATTGTACTTGATAACTTTTCGACTTTTCTTATTTACGATTTTGTCAATCGTAGTTTTAAGTACATTTTAACGCTAACAAAGTTTTGTTCATTTGAGTGAGATAAAAATGTATAAGTAAAAGTTCCTTTTTCTAAACTGTGCAAATACTATTTAACAGAAGTTTCGGCACTGTGATGGCTTAAGTTAAGCAGCTCTCGAAATTTTCTATTTTTTTGCACTAATAAATACTTTTCGCTCACCTTGTATTTACCTTGCCAGAAATAGAAATGCCGTGACAAAAGCCGGTACGTGTTGCCGCATCCACTGAACGGATTATGAGCTCAACCCGTGCAGCAGCCATAGCAGCGCACGGGACAGGACTAGCCAGGACCTGGGTCATGCTCGGCCACACGAAAATCGAAGAACATTTCCAACGAAAAAAAAAAAAAAGTCAAACATACTGGGGAACATTGTTGGCTGCACTTAAAAGTCCATTAATGGGCAGCATTAAGTGGACATTGTGTGAGTTTTAAGCACATTTGCCCCAATGTTTGCTCTGACCTGGTCACTGGACAAGTCTTGGATTAACCAGCCAGCTAATGCTCGACTAGGCGATGACCTGTAATTACTTATTCTGCAATTGGCTACTTCTAATTAATGTGAAGCATTTAATAGCGAAAATCAAATTCAAATTTTGCTGCAATTTAACTTAAAAACTCGTACGTTAGCACCTGAGGCAGGTAGTTCAGGGACTTTGTTAAGCTCACGTACACGGCACACGTACTTGGAAGCTTTGTAAGCTTAAAGCACAATGTACGCAACGAAGGCGTGCGAAGCTTTTCAGCACTTGCAAATACCTTGAAGCAACTAGCACAGATTTAACAGGGTATTGAGCGAAATGGCTTGAAAATTAAGTCTAAAAGGAATCCGCCTCGCAGCCCATTTAAGAAGCGTCCCAAAAACATAATTTTGCTGGCCTGTTGTTGAGTTTCGCTTTTACGCTGAGGCATTTTGCATGACACGCAAAAACTGACAATTGCAGCGTATTTCATGTTGTTGTTGTTGTTGTTGCTGTTGTTGTTAGAGTAACCATTTTGGTTGTTCTACTAGCTGTTGTTGGGCTCTTCGATTTTGCGCCGCTGGCTTTGAATTTACAGTTTGGCTGGGAATAAAACGCACGAATGCGCCGCCGCGAAAACAAAAATGACAATGGCAGGCAACAAATTTTGGAATTCCCAACAGCACTTCAGTTTCCGGCTGAGCCATTTTTTTTTTAGTTTTGCAGCCCCCTGTCGACAAAAAGCTGCGTTGCCTCCAATGAAAATGTGACTCCATCGAGATTTCAACAAAACGGAATAAAAAAAAAAACAATGAAAAATACCTGCAACATTTTGCATTGTGTCTGTATTTGTGTCTGTGTGTGTGTGTGTGTATTCAAATAATGGTTGGCACTTTTAAAGTGCTACAAACTAAAATTGGCGGCTGCATTTGGCCTGGTTTAATCCACTTGCCATCGAAATGCTAAACTGACAATCTGTCAATCTGATGAGCACGTGCAACGACTTTCAGAGTTCTCCCCTTTTGGGAGCTGACTGGCATTTCAGCAATGCATTTGCATTTTCGCCTGAGCTCTCAATCAACTGTGTGTGTGTGTGTGTGTGCAAAGTGCTTGCCAAAAGTTGTTGACCAAAACAAGGAGTTGGGGCAAGATGACTGAAGTAGGACACAAACTACTCGTAACAGCAGCACTGGCCATCAATCAAATCTTCGATAAGGACCAAATTCAATTTTGACAAATCACAAATAGGCTTTTGTAAACTCAAATTAATGACAATAGAATGTTCACTGTGCGACAAGGCTCTGTCTGCCAAGTACTTAATTACACACACACACACACAGACACACACACACACACACACACAACATTGAAGCACTCATATATAATTAAGTACTCACATTCGTATTTATACACGATCATTTAATTACTTTGAAATGTTCTTTGGCATTTTGTCTTAGATGGATTAATTTGCCTGTATTCCGTTTGTTTGCTTTATGTGCAATCGCTCAAAGTTACTCTGACTGAAGGATATTCAAACATTCTCAGGATATTACATAGTATATAATATTAGAATAAGTTATAAAATCGATAAACATATTCTTTTTTAATGTAACATATAATTAATAGGTATCAGGCAGGTGTATTCAAAAGACGGTACTTTGAGAAATTACCGTTTCGTATTTCATTCTTTCGCAACTTCTGCAAAAGCTGTACAACCCAATTAGGCTTTAACGTATTTAGCTGCAATTTGTAGACTTAACTTTTCATGCTCCGTCGGAGACGCCACTTCTGACTCCAATGCTGACTTTTTGTAGGTGTTGAATTCGCGTCGCTTTCTTTGTTTAACGATGGCAAATTGCACGCAAGCACGCAAATGCCTTCAGTTAGACTGTCAGTTGGTGCGCAGGTCCTGCTGGCAGGATATGATATGTACATAAATATGTTTTGTCGAGGGCTGAAATTAATTTTTCATAGACACGAAACCTGTTTGCTGTCCCGGTGGACACTCACAGATGAGTGTTTAATGATATAATTAGTGCACTCTGCTTATTTAAGACATTGTTCGTTTTATTCACATGAACAAAGTCAATTTGACAATCTGACAGTCCGCATTTAAATGAAACAATTCATTGCATGCACCCGCCAGATGCATTTATGCTATGTTTAATTTGTTATAATATATTTGTTTTATTTCATTTTATTTTTTGCTTTGCAGTTCAACGCCCACAATTAGTTCCACTTAAATAAATCAAAAGAAATTGTTGTAAACATTTGCTCGCACAGTGGCTCCCGCACATATGCCTACACACACACATTTGAATGTGATATAAAATGTAGCTGTTGCTTTTTGCATAAACCACAATTGTTTTTGCTTTATTCGAGTGTACGTTTTTAATGAATAATGCATTCATATTTACCGAGATGCACAAATTGCATGCGGCTGAGTATTAAAAATTAAAGTAGCTTCAAGTTTGCCAGTTGCCAATTAAAGCCCGAACACACTACAGTATTCAAAATTTAAAATTCTAGTGTATAAAAAAACAAATTTTAAATTTAAACATGTTTTAGACCAATTTATCAAACAATATAGTCATGTTTCCAACATGTGATATATAAATAACGATAAATTTTAATTCATTTCAGATTAAAACATATTTCAGTTTAAATTGAATTTATGTATCTTTAATTTTTATCTATTAAGAGACTATATCATATATGTATGTGTTTTATGTTGACAAATGTTATTATTTAAAGAAAACCCATATATTGCACATAATTAAACCATATAGGATCTAAATATCACTCAACTAAAAATAGGCGGAATTTGACAATAATAAATTAGGTAAAAACCAAAAAAAAACATACCTAATTCAGTTTTATTAATGTAATTTCGCACTTCATTTTCAAAAAAAAAAAAACATTTACTACTTATTTCAATTATTTTACTACTTATTTCAATTCGTGAATTTATAAAAGAGCAATTTAAGAAAAGTTTTTCAGCAGGTATTTGGCATTTATGGAACTTGTGCTCCTCTAGGCTGCTCTTTGTTGAAAAATTATTTTGTTAATCGTGTTTTGTTTTTTTTTTGTTAATAATACCCTAGAGAACAGAAGAGCGTAACACAGTTTTTCGCATCAACTTTTGTCTTTATGAGCACCCAAAATCCAATTAACACATGCTGCCATATTTCCGGACTAATCCTTCCCAGAGGCGGCTGCGCAAATTACAATTTAAAAAATAATTACGAAAATGTCTGCAATGAAATTTTGCTCGCAGGCATCGCAGACGCTGCTCCCATTTCGCTGCAATTTCTGAAGGCGCTAAATGTTAATGAACATTATAAAAACAATTGCAAGTAATTATAATTTGAATGATAATAGCGAAACTTCTTAATCCCCGCAACGGTAATTTTTATGCCACATTTTTACCACACCCGCTTTCTATTCAACCGCCCACCCTCTCCCTGCTTTCGGCTTACAGCGGAGACAATTCAACAACATCGTTGGCGACGTCGCGCACAAAACGTGAAAAAAATGGGGGCGTGGCACTGGAACTAGGACATGAAATGAAAGCAGCAGAGTCCGAGAAGAAACGAGTTCCTTGTAATTAAATTCCTTTTAATGAAACCTCAAGCAAACACAAAACAAAAATACTCATAACAATAACGCGAAAAAAAAAACATCTACAACAAAATGGAAAAAAGTGAATACTGAAAAAAAACGAGTGATAAAGAGTTTCAGTGATAAACAAAGAAGTTCAACCACACTCGTTCATTTTTAAATCCATGGGATTTGTGTGCATTAAAGATAAAATATGAAATTAGTTGGCAGTGTCCAGTTATTGGGCTCGAACCCATGACTGAATTGTGGTGTAGAATTTATATTATTTTTTGTTAATATTATGATATAATACATTTAAAAGTAATAATAAATTGTATTCAAATATATTTCACATTATTCAAAACTGACTAAAATCGATATTTCGATAGTTTCTTGAACCGTACATCGTACTTAGAAAATAACTAACCAAAATTAATAAATTTTTATTTTTGATAACATTATATTAAGTAGCCGACTTGATTGCGCTGCTTGTCCTTTTTTACTGCTCCGTTTTGACCAGTGTCTATCTTCGTTAGCCCCAGCTCATGAACAGTCAAATATATAGCAGCATCAAGAAAATTAATTCTAATTTGTAGTTAGCCAAAAGGAAACTACCCGATGTCGAGGGGGCTGAGGCGAGGCACTATTGCCATCACGTTCAGAGTCCTGCGACTGAGTCCTTTGCACACTTTGCAGCTAATTATTCAGATGAAAAGAGCCGCAGGAGCCGGGACGAGTGCGGAGAGCGCACAAGAATTTTACTCAGCGAAAAATCAAACAACGAAATTGCTACTTGCAATTTCTCGTCACGTTCAAAACTTAATTAGTACATCAGGACATCATCAGAGATGCTGCTTCAGTTGCTGCTGCTGCTGCTGATGCCTTTGCGGCTGATGCTGAAACGGAGCACGAGGCCAATGCGAAGTCTAAGACTGCCACTGGTGCTGGGGTTAAAGCTGGCGCAGAATCTGAGGCAGAGGCCGATGCCGATGCCGAGGCTGTCATAAGGACGTCATGTTTCTTAATTAGTTCTTTGTTATCATAACTTTCAGCGAGCAGTTGCGTCCACCACAGCCCATTAGCAGCTGCGGACTTTATCGAATTTTCGTTCCGGGCACTTCATTAGCGTCAACCCATTCGAATTTTAGATGCTATCCATGCAAAGCCTTTCCAGCAAATCCATTGAGATGTGTAATGCGCTTTGGCTTAAGCAATCCCCCAGTTGTGTATATCATCGGCATCAACGGATTTGTTAAGGCAACTGGTGGAATACAACAATACGCTGTGACAGGATTTGCAGGCTGAGTGCTGCTGGCAGCTGTTGTAGCTCGCACACACACTCACACACACACACACACACATACACAGCAATTTTGGCATGCCGCACACGTAGAAGATTTCCGCACGAATTCGCAAAGCAACTCTTGATCCCTTTGACTCGTGGACATGTTTTCTCTGGCATTCTCTTTGATGTTTACAAATTACACCAAAAGTTGGCAAACAAATTTTCTTATTCACTTTTACCGACTGCACACACAATAAAATGGCCAAGCCAAACCCCAAATCCCCAGCCCAAAATGAATGCTTCCCCCTCGGCCCCCTTCGGCAACAGCGATGAGAAATGCTTGTAAATGTGCCAACTGAAATTGCGACCAGGAGACAAAAATATGTGTGTGTAAAATACATTTACAATGCATTCTTGAGTCCTCGCCAAAGTAAACGAAGAGTTTCAGTTGTGCCTTTAGATCGATTTGGCAATCGGATTTGTCAAGATTAACAAATATAAAGAAGCGATTGCAATGAGAACTTCCAAAAAAAAATATCTATTAAGTTGGATACGATTTTAAAATATATCACAAGAATAATGTGGTGATATTTTCCATAAATAAATAAAAAATAATATTATTAAAAGTATTCATGTAGTTTTACTATTTAAGTAACCTGGTTTGTTTCTAGGTACAGGGTATACGTATACGTAATATATTTTACTAAACATTCTCCTTTGCACTGGAAAATATTTGAACTGTAGCTAGAAAAAGCTACTTGTCTGCTTGTGAAACTAGGCAAATGCAAAAAAGGCTAAAAACATTAAAAAAAATATATAAAAACTTTTTAAATTTCTCCAATTATATTTTTACGCTGTAAAAAACTTTGTGCCTTTATAGTATGTGGAAAAAGCTTCGCATAGTTCTCGTATGCTGATCTGTGCATACCCAAACAGACACAAAACTTTATGTGTGTTTGTGTGCATGTTTGTGTGTATATGTGTGTCTGTGTGTGTGTGTGTGCAGAATTCATTTGTGCAAACAACAACGATAAAAACATCTTCAAGTCGAAGGATGTGCAAAAGTTTTTTTGTTCACTCATTCATAAGTTTTTAATTAAATTGCCGTCACATATTTTTCCGAGCTCAAACAAAGTCGCTTTTGATGACGGTCTCTGGAAGAGCTTTTTAATTGACAGGGTGATTCATTTTGAACATACAAATGCGAAGAAATTTAACTATTTCAACTATTTTCATAATTTTAAAGACTCTACGAATGTGACTTGACAATTTGGTATTTGACAAAATTAAACATTTAATTAAAATTTGAAATATTTTAATTTTAAATTTCGACAAAACTTTTGTATTTACCTTTACACAATATATTTATTAACTACCCTAAAACACTGACAATTTACATGACATTTAGATGCTAGTCCTCATTCAAGACGATGTAATCTTCCACTCCGAGCGGCTCGCTTGCATTTTTCTGTGGCAACATTTTCTGAATCACCGAATCCATTTGCCGCTCCATTGTCGCTGCGTGGTACTCGCAGTTGGCGACTGGCTTGAGAGTTGGCTGGGAGATCAGTTGAGCGTCCTTGCGCTTCAGAAGCCGCCGGCAGAGCAGCTCAAGCGGCGCCTCCAGGTTCCAGGCAGCGCGTGAGGACATCTCGCAGTAGTCGAGATTCTTTTGCTGCCGAAAGAAGAGCTCCGTGGACATGCGCTCCAGTTCCGCCTTGTTGCCGCAGACGACCACGGGCAACTCGTTGCCGCAGATCTCCTCGAGCTGACGCTGCCAACTGGCCACGCTGACCGCCGTGCTGGGATTATTCAGATCGAACATTATGATCGCGCATTTGGCAAAGAAGAAGTAGCCATTCTGAAGCCCTCCATGTCGAGCGTCGCCTGCCACATCCCACAGCTCCAGCGCGACGGCCTGATAGTTTGTCTGCAGCACCAGCGTGTACACGTTGAGTCCATGTGTGGGCACATGCTGATCCTCGAACTGTCCAGTTGCAAGGCGGCGCAAAAAGGTGCTCTTACCAACACCGGAATCACCAATGATCAGGCATTTAAATGTGTGCTGTTTGGACAAACTGGGCCGAAACTCCATATTAAAAATAATATATATATACTAAATTATGTGTTTAGAAATAAAACACAAAACTGTTTGTGTAAATCATTTTTGGGTGGATGCCCAGCTAACTTTGATTAAAGTTCGTTGAACCCAATTTTAGCTCATATTTGTAGAGCCGTTTTTTACCCTAAAATATTAATGCCTTTATCCTCTTCAGTTTTATTGCTTACTATAGCTTTAATACACAAATAAATACATATGTAAGCTTTTCTTATGTAAAAATAGCCATTACATGTTTTGTTTTGTATATTTTCAGATTTTTAAAGAGTCTGCAAAAGCAAAGTACGAGCAACAACATTGAAGTGCCGACGATATATATATATATATATATATAGGTATATTTATATGTTTG
>SCDT01003540.1:0-11314 GCA_004143765.1 Drosophila melanica
CAACAACTGTAAAGGCTATCGTTAAGTAAGTTTTCACGTTCCATTTATACTAGGAAACTAAGAATACCTAACGGTTTTATGTTGTGATCTTAAGTGAAAACAAAATGACAACCAGTTAAATTCCGCTTCCCTCAGACTTTCATAAGGAAAAGTCGTTTAAGCAGCCAAACAGTATGCATTTGCATACCTGGTTATATCCTGCGTATAGTCCTGCTCCTCTAAATACACTGTACTCACTGACCATTCTGCTATTGCAGCTCATGGCTGGCCATGATGAAATGTACTTGCTTAATTTAAAATAATAACTTGTTTAAGTACGTAAATTTGCACAATTAATTATGCTAATAAGGCCTGGCCTGGCCCCAGCGAGACCGAAGGCCCGCCCAAAAAGGCAATGGGCAAAGGCTTAAACAATAAAAAGGGTTAAATAATTAATTTCAAAGCTGTTGCAATTAGTTTCCACTAAATTTTTCATGACTTCTGTCCAGCTCGCTTACGACCAAAAGCTAAGATAGGCCAATCCATACAACGCAAAAAAAAAAAAAAAAAATGAAAATTTCATGCACAAAATGGAGGAACCCAAAAACAAAACAAAACAAAAATTAGGGCGAACAAAGGCCAATTCTGATGGCCACTTAATGAGCCAGAGCCTTGACAGCTAATCAAATTAGCTGGCCAAGGACTCCTGCTCCTGCATGCAAGAGTAAAGGAATCCTGTGAACTGCGCATCATTTCACTGACGTGTCATATGGTGTGCGCGTAATTTATGTGATTTTAATTAGCATGATGCCACCCTGCCGCCGCCCACTTGTGACGCATAGCTGTCACATTCATGTTTCTGCAAGTAATTGAAATTAATTTTGCATTATTATAATTTATTTTCGCTTTTTTTCAAATTTTTTTTATTTCTTGCAATTTGTCGTGGAATTTAAAACATTTTCAATTAAGTCCCATCCGGATGGTCCACATCAGCTTTAGCTTGAGCCGATTCGCCTCTAAGTTGCCAAAAAAAATGCGGCCAAATAAAGTGAAGTGAATTTTTCGCGCTTTGGAATTTGTCAAAGTTTTGGTAGAGATGCTCAAGTGTCCTTTCGCCAAAGTTCTGTAGCTGATGCTGCTGCTGTTGCAGCCATTTTCGCCTGTTTGCGTTTCATTAAAATCCATTAAAATGCTGCAAATCAAATTAAAAGTTTCTACTTTTTTTTTCAATTCTGGCTGCCAAGCAGTCGGCATCATTGTCAGGGGCGCCTTCATCAACTGCTTTTTGTGACGTTCGTCTTGGAATCTTCCTTTTCCTCTGGTCTTCAGCCGGGTTACGGTTCGGGTTCTAGTGCTGGCCCCGTTTCTGTTACGGGCTTCATGTTGAGGTCTGGACTCGGCTTAATTTGCATGCGCCACATTTTCAAATGACAATTACAAATCTTTTGCTCACTTTTGTCTTTAGATTCTTTTTGCCAGCAATTACTTTTTAATTTCTTTGTTAATTTGTGAAATTATTGTTTTGTGATTCAAATGAACTCTATGAATTGCAGTTAACTTACTGCACTTTGAGCTTAGCTATTATATTAACAGGCAGTATATAATTGCTGTTTTAGTAAAAGCATATAGCACTGATTTTGCGATGACCCATTGACCTATTGACAGCTGTGTCGTTGCGTGCCACACAATGACTCATTTGTATGTGGCATACGCAGCGGCCTCAGAGCAGAACACGTCACGAATAATAAACAGCCATCGCTGGCAACTCTCTCAAGTTGCTTCTGGCCAGATTGGTTTGGTATGCAAACAGTAACATCATCCACTCGGCAGAAGGCGTTTACCTTAGATTCCTCGTGGCAGCAGAGATTTCAATTTTGAGCCTCAAAATGCTTAACACTAATGTGTGCTCAATCCTTGACAATGTTTATATCGAGCTATACTCTTCTCGCTTGTATCAATTTAAAACTAGATAAGCAATACACGAGATATATTAATCACATATCTTTTTCTTGATTTAAGTTGATTTGTTATTTAAGTTTAATTTATAAGTTAATGCAAAATTTTCAAAATATTGGTATTTGGGTAAAACATTTTTCTTTAATCAAAGCAAAAAAAAAAAAAAAATCAAACATTCAAACCTTTCTCACCTTTTTCTTAACTTTTACAATTTTTGTTATTTGCTCAATATTAAAACTGTTTAAAACATTAATGCATTTCCGGAAAAAGCTGTAATTCTGTCCAATTGTATGCTATATATTTGTAATGGTTATAGGGTATGAAACAACGAAAATCGCATGTAAAGCACTTTGTTGGAGATCAATTGAAAAGAATTGCCAGAGACCCGCAAACGGAATCGAAATGAGCGACTGGCAAGGACGCTAACAAACACATGTGCAAACATGTTTTTGGCAACAAGGCTCAGAGCCTCTTAAGTGCTTGAGGGGGGGAACTGAGTCGAAGGCGTAGACAGCAAACGTAAACTCTTCAATAATTGAACGTGAAGTCATGAGGAAGCGATAAAATCAAATTGCTTCCTTAATGTGTGAAATTGATACAGGAAACAATTTTCCACATTGTTATGAGGCGCACATGGTGTAAGCGGCTGCCTCAACACCATCGATATGGGTAGCAGGCATCATATCTGGGCTTTCAATGCCGCCGCCATTTGCTACAAGTATTTCGATTACAAACGTAATCCGGAATGTTTGGGAATCGCGTGCGCGCCCAATTTCGAGTGATTTTGCCAGAGGCCAGCGACAAAGGCTGCGACTGCGGCTGTGGCTGTGGTCATGGGTGGGGGTGGGGCGTTGTTGGCCGGGGGGAGTCAAAAGCATTTGACGCCTGCTAACAGACTTCCCAGTTAGGTTCGATATAATATTTCCCGCCCGGGAACACGATACAAGCCCCTAACCAAACCCTGGCCCCAAATGCGGCGCACGGTCCATCAGCGCATGCAAATATGCTTTTCAATTGGTTTACGGCCATTGGAGCGTGCACATTGCTATGCCGTTGTTGAGCAGCCAGTTTCGAGGCAGAGTCCTGCTCCTAGTACAACTCCTGCTGCTGCTGCTACTGCTTTTGGCTTTGGCTCGATGGCATGTGCGCTTGTAGTTTGCCAAGGTTTTTGGTCAGCTTTTGCTAATGGTGCGGCTAACATGATTTGTGGCCGACCGCGAATCGAAACGTTTCTCGGCGCAATTTCGTGCCAGCTCTCAGGCCCATGCACCGCCTGCTGCCTAGTCATATGATTAGTAAACGCAATGCCTGATCAAACATTCCGATTGGCTTGCTGCTGAGATGCAGCTTCGTTTGCGAACGCTTGAATCAAAGCGACTGCTTCTCTTGCAACTGGTTCCACTTGGTCCCACTTGGACCCACCTGGTCCCACCTGTTCCCACCTGGCTAATGTGCTTCAATTTCAGTCAGCGACGGCGGCTGAGAATATTAACAATGGCCAACAACTACAAGCCAAACAATGTCAACTACGCCGTGTGCAGTTTATGTAGCCGGGCCAAGTGGAGCAGCTGAAGAGCTGGCAGCCTGGGATCGAGACGTGAACCTGAGCGGCAAGCACCGCTGCGTCAATGGGAAGATGACGTTACGCAACAATTTTCCGCTTGAATTACGCTCTCAGTTCATGCTTCGTTTGCCCAAGCCAAAGAGAACTGAGAGACAAAGAAAGAGAGCTGGGGGGTGAAGTTAAAAAAAAGAAGAAAAAAAATAAATAAATAAACGTTAGCAAATTTCCATTTTACAGCAAAGCCAGCAACTCCAGCATCGACTACCAAAAGGGGGCACGCACCTGTGCGACAGACAGTGCGGCAATCGATGGTTGTTGTTGCTGCGACTTTTGTCCCCTTGCAGCACGTTGCTGCTGCCTTTGACTGTGCGACTCTCCCAAGAGATATTTAAGCCCTACGCAAATAATGATAAACTATAAAATCGCATGAAGCGACGAACTGCGGCAGAGTGAGACGGAGAGGGAGCTTGGGTATAGAGCCATGGAAATAATATCGGGGAAATAAAAATGTGCAAAAAGGCGGAAAATAATTCAACTAAACAATGTACACGTATTACATAAATGGGATATAGCCCATGATATTCAATTACCCTGCTAATGGACAATGGACTCAATTCGCCGGCTCAAGTGCGCCAGGGGAATGCGAACGGAAAATAAATGGGCAGAAATCCGATTAATTTCTAAAGCAACTTCTGGACATAAATGACATCTATTTACTTTAGCATTCGTTAGTTAAACACGTTAATGAAAACTATATTGTGAATTCGTTTATTTGGTGGGCAGAACCAGGTATTTATCTGATAAGAAACTTAAACTAGAAACTTAAACTTAGAAATAGACCCAAATTACGTTTGGAATAGCTTCTCATTAAAATAAAACTTAACCGCACATTGTTTCGCTTTCATTTCACTCGATTTGGAAATTAAAAACTAATTTTTATATTATTTTAGAATTTTATAAACAAACTAAACTTTTTCAAAAATTCTTTCTTGATTCAAAATTGTTAAATTTAATATTTTTGAAATCCACATTGCACTTAAAAAATCTGCAGCTTAGCTTGTGAACTTGTGAACCTCTGAAACCGTAAATGTGCTTCTCAGATGTGCACATTCTCACGCACACACTCACACGTTGATTGGCAACATTTACAAATGTATTGGGACTATAAACATTTTACAAGAAACAAAGGAAAAACCAAAATCGAAATCTAATAAAAATTTCCATTTTTCTATGCGCAGTTAACTTTATGCGACATTTATGCGTGTGCAAAGTGTTAAGTGCGTACACACACACGCACACACGCACACACGCACGCATACATTCCCATGCAAAAGAGCAACATTTGCTGCTGCTTGGCTGCCCCGAGGCAGGCCGCACAAAGGCGGCGCTGGAGGCACGCAGTAAAATACTTATGAGTATGCTGTAAGTACGTTATATATATACGAATACACATCACACACACACACACACAAACGGACAGACACACACATTTATACATATCTTTTATCTTTGGCAAACTTTTAAACTTTTTAAAATCGGCAAGGCGAAAATGAAAGAAATTCAGACGAGCTTCGCAGGCTTTTTGTTTTAGAATAGAAGCGCCCCCACTCGTGGCTGGATGGTTGGCGTGTTTGGCGGCTGGGGCTGAAAGGGGCTGTTGAAAGCCATTTTGCTAGTACGCTGGCGAGCATTATTTGGTAAAGAATATGGCCACAGCATTGCAGTTTAGTGAGTGCGGTGGCGGAGGGGAGGGGCTGCATTGCTCTCTGTGTGAAAAAGTATGCGCAAACTTTCGTAATTTATGTCATACGAAGTGTTAACCGCATGATGGCTGCACGCCGGATTGAATTTACATTGCTAAAAACTCCGGCAAGCAAAACTTCACCGGCGCCGGTCGCCATTGCCGTTGCCGTTGCCGTTGCCGTTGCCGTTGCCGTTGCCGTTGCCGTTGCCGTTGCCTTACCCGGACCCAACTTTTTCTGCCTTTGCAACTACTTTTTATTGGTGTTAAGTTGGGGTTCCAGGGCTTCTTAATTGTTTTTCGTTTTATGGCCAGTCCAAATATCAAATTAAATTTGCCTTCTACAGCTTCTGGTCAGCCTTTTAGTTGCCTCGTCTCTTTAGTCCTCTCTCCACCTCTTCGCCCAATCACCCTTAATTTACAGTTGAATGACTAATGAAAGTTATTTAAATAAGTAAACGCTCATTTGAAGCGCTTTTTCAATGTTCATTTCGATTTTTATTTAACTTTTGCCGCATCCGATTTTCTTTTCTTTTTTTCCCCCTTTTGCTTTTTCCGTCCTCTTTTTTTTTTGATCTGTTTCTAAAAGTCATTTATTGCGCCATGGGCGGCGCGCTTACAAATTTGTATCTCATTTGTGATTAATTGCCCTTCAATTTTGAAATTATTTCTAAACCAAACCAACTAAAAAATAAAAAAGAATAGAAAAGAGAGAAAAAGGTTCTGGGTGTATCTGTTACATTTGTCTTGGCCAAGTTTTTACATGTAGCTGGCAATTTGTAATTTTCTTTGCTTTCTTTTTCCTCTTTTGTTTTTTTTTTTTTTTGGTTGGCGCATTAAAAAACAAAAAAGGGACTTTATGCCAAATTTAATTAGGCGCAAAGAGCGCAGAGTGAGTTTGGTTGCGTAAAAGACAAACGAGCGGTCGACTTCGACTTGAAATGTTGCCAAATGATTTGGGGCCTGTTCTTTGAAAAGGGTTGCCGTCGACTTTTGCTGCCACTTTGGCAGCCCAAAAGCATATAAAAATGCATCACGCGAACATTAATCAAACGTTCAGCTAATTTCGCACAGCTACCAAGTAGCTGTTCGAACAATTATGGGACTACCGAGCACATTACTCATACGTCATGTGGGCTCACGTGTCAAACGATTTGTGTTAATAAAATCGCAGCTGACGAATTGTGACGCTTGACTTTGACGTATACAGCGTCCAGCAAGGGTGTTGCATGTGGCATGTGACGTGTATACAGTACGGACAGCTTTCCCTTGCTTTCTCTCTCGTTCTCTTTCTATTGTGTTGCAGCGTGTTGCCCTTCTATAACAACTGTATTAAATTGCCAGCAATTACGTTTTTATTGTGCTAAAATGCACCTGTGCATATTCCTGATGGCGCAATTTCGAACAAAAATAAACGACATCAGAAAGAACAACATTGCAAGCGAATGTGCCTCCCCCACCCCATCCCATCTATCTATCGCTCTTCGTGGCGCAGTCTCTGTGCAAGAAACCCAACAACTGCGTTAACTGTAGAATAACATTTGTAGACTGACCGTCCGTCCCTCTCCTCCCCTAGCAGCTCATCTTTTGGCCTTGCTAGATGTATTAAAAGCTCATATGTTTGCGCTTGTCTGTGCGAGTGTGTCTGTGTGTGTGTGTGTGTGCTGGCAATATTAGCACAGGTAAATGTTGAAAATTAACATTGAACTTTGTCCGAATGGTTGCGCCAGACAATCGAGTCAGCTGCATGGCCATTACAGCATCAGCGTCGACGTGTCACAATGTTATTGCAATTTTCCGGGCCCTGCATCGGCTGGTTTGGTGCTTAACCTAATGCCGGGGCAGACATATGAGGCAGAGATAACACTGAACTGAGCCCAACCGAACAACCACAACATTCATGGAGCTGGCACATTGTCAGCGCCACCTCAGCGCACCCCTCCTCACCCATCAGCCCACATCAGCCCGCATCACACATGCCCAGACTGACCCCGGTATGCATCGTTGACTGAGCCAACATTGCCCAGAATGAACACCTCGGCCCTGTCGCACACGCTGGAAATGCCAATAACCTGCGAGGCCTACGCACAGTGGGCAGATTTCTTAAACATAACACCAATGCAGATCTGTTTTCAAACTTTGAAATTTCAATTATAGCTAGTTAGCTCCATTTATAATATAAAATATAGCTATGAAAAAAAAACTCAACTAGCTTAAAGAAAAAACAAAAAAAAAAAGATTTTTCAATTAAAAAATGTCAACGTCAATATCAAAAATTAAAAAATAAACATTTCGCTTTTAAAATTGATAAAACTGAAAGTTTTCGAGACAAATGTCGATAGTCATCGCCATTTAAACAATTGTTCGATAGTAATATTAGATCATTTTTGGCCTAATTTTTTAAAAACCTTTTTGAATTCGCTTGCAAAAACTTGAATCGCAACCACTGTAGTTTGCTCGGTCAGGGATTGACTTGATGCTGTTTGAGACAGCAACTGTTGTCTTTGCCACTGACGCGGCAGCCGCAGTTGCAGCAGCTGAGCCAACAACAAAATGCAAACACTCTTTGAACTTCATTAAGCAGCGGCTGCGCCAGCTGACAACTGGGCAGATGGCCAACGCTGGGCAGCAGCGGACAGCGGACAGCTGGCATCCGCTGTCAGCTGTTGATTTTGATTTGCGGTACAGGATCAAATGCAGCCACAAAACAACGCATTAATATAGCATAGTAACCACACACAAACACACGCTCACACACACGCATACTCCCACTCAAAAGGTCAACACCTCTTCCGCCCATCGGCCACAATCAACTGTTGCAGGCATAACCACAAAATTAGTTGGCATCTGCGGTGGGTTTCGTGGGCGTTAAGTAAGCAACTAATGCTTAAGGTTAACGTTTAACGCTAACATAACAACCTTTTGCGGTTTGTCACTTGCAGCGGACTTGTAACGTGAATGTGTGGCTTTTAGGCCATTCAATGTAACCGTCCAACCTATTCATGACCACAGATACGGCATATACATATGTATACATACATATGGCCTGTAAGCGGTCATTTGATTGGTTACATCCCCAATTAAAGATATTGATATCAACCAAGTCATTCAGCTCTGAACCACATCCATTACACTCTGCTCACATTCCGGCTGCTTCCAGCCGTCAATTACATTTCATTCAATTCATTCTGTGCATAGTTATGTGTTGATTTCATATCAATTAGATTTGTTTAACAGTAATTAAGTTTCATTAAGAATGTAGCTTTTTGTAATTAAACACTGCGCTACAAGGTATGTAAAAAGTGCAGGATTTTAATAAAAGCAAAATATGCATTAACTAAAATACCTTGAATAAAAATTTCAATTAAATTGGTAAAATATCTTTGGTCAATATTGGTTATTTATTCTACATTTTAGTTAGAAATATGCACATTATAATATGCACATTATAACCTGTTGGCTGGGTAGTTTGGCTAAAAGGAATTTTGTTCAGAGGATTTTACATTTCAAATCGAAGCAAATTGAATATTTTTGAAATTTTGGCAACAGTTCTCTCAGAATAAGCAAAATATTCAAGTTGTGGAACTTTGTCACCATCAATTCTTGGATCTGTGTTCAGCAGAAGTCGAGCAAGTCGTGAACTGTTGTCCTGGGCAGCTACATAATATTATTTGTCATCAAAACATGCTCGTTAAGGACAGATGCCAAACAAGTCCAACGNAACTTCTTGGATCTGTGTTCAGCACAAGTCGAGCAAGTCGTGAACTGTTGTCCTGGGCAGCTACATAATATTATTTGTCATCAAAACATGCTCGTTAAGGACAGATGCCAAACAAGTCCAACGACCAGTGACAGGTAGCCAAGTTAACGACAGCCGAGTGCAGTTTAATTAGCTTCAAAATAAAATGAAATTAGTGCGGAGAGAGGAGGGCCAGGAGACGGAGATGCAGGCTGGTCATTAAAGCGGGCAATGGTCAGCAGATGGACAGTCCTAACCTTACATTTTATATTTATTAACCTTTACGCTCGGAGTGTTACGTCCTGGTTTCAGTAAGCCTCACCTCGCACCTCTCCCATTATTACGCGCCCCTTGCCGCTCGCCTGCATGGCCACAACAATAACTGTAATTTCACTTTATGACTGCAAATCACAACAGCAACATAAAGGCAGCCGAAGGACAATAAGGACATACTGTGGCTAGCCACGCAGTGAGTTGTGTGTATTGTGCACTGAATGGGCATGGACATTATGAGCCGATCTCACCCTATCTCGCTTACCAGACCCGTTCCCCGACTTCTGTTTCAGCCGCTTGTCTCTCTGGTAGAGAACGGACAATGGTGCGTATACGCAACCTTTTCTTATGGACAATTGATGTCTCTGTTGACCAAGGCAGAGGCTGATTTTGCTGCTGCTGCTGCTGCGGCTGCTGCTTCAGTTAGCCGTTACCAACTGTCCATGGCCGTTGTTTGCCCGCCGGTCGCTGGGTCGTTTGAAATGTTGTTGTTAAGTCCGGAACATGACATTAGCCATTAACTCGCTGCATGCACTCGCCTTTGGTTTACACTCGCAAATAAAACACACGCAGGACGAGAGCACAAAACAGAATCACTGTTGAAATAAAAATGTATAAAAAAGGACATTTGAATTGGACTTATGGGACCACAACAAGCGCCAGCATCTCCGCACACACACACACACACACGCACATACAGTTACATTTTATACGTTCGTATTATTACAACGAGCGACGGGGATTGGAAGGGGGGTGTTAGCTGTGCGGGAGCTGCAGATATTTCTCCTACAACAGTTAACAGCAGCAGCAACAACAACAATATGTGCTATTGTTGCGAACAGAGGCCCCCCCGACCACTGGACCTGTCAGTCCCTCATCTGGTCTACAATGTTGAGCAGGCAAACCAAAAGGGTTCACCGTGATTCGTTGATAGGGCTTACAGAGTCAGTGAATAGAGTATGAGACGTACTTGTTTATTCAAAAGTCGAATAAAGCAGACTATATTAAAAAAATTGATTAATTACTAAATTTAAGAGTGTAGATCTTACTGTCAGTGTTTACTTAATAACAAAATTTGACAATATATATTAGTTTTATTTCACAATTTTCTAATTCAATTGAAAGCCTTTAAATGATTAAAGTAGATCTAATCGAAATCGAAATCTACTAGTTAAGCTATGTTGACTCTGCCTCTAAAAGCATATATGTATATATATAATATTTTTCGGATTTCTATTATTTGTAATATTTATATATTTTTATTTCATATCCAACTTACAAAATTCAAGTTGCACAGCGATTAAACAATTATGAAAGGTAATTAATTCTAATTAATTATTATCAGATTTAAATAAAATGACAAGATTTAAAAAACAATGCATTTTCCTGGATCACAGATGGGAGTAAAAAAGTCGCAGTCTCATCACAATTGGATGTAGCTCAGCGTTGTTTGATGCAGCCCAAAAACAAAGGACGTGTGTCCTAAATGTAATAACGACTTTACAAATAAACAAAAAAAAAAAAACAAAATAATCACTAGAAGAGGAAAAAACAGGAGCAGTAGCAGTAACAACAAAGTGCCCAAGTCGAAAATGCGTGCGCTGGGCTGCAAGAGCAGATTTCTGGATGGAGCTGAGGTGTTGGTGGTGATGAAAGTGGGTGAGCCTGGACAACCACTCAAGCACACACACTCACACACACACACACACACACACACACACACATACAGACAGAGACGCAAACGAACTGTGTTTTAGTTAAGCAGACCAAGATCCAAGTCGTCGTGTCGCCTGAACTGGAGTTGATTTCTTTTTCGTTTAGCCGGGCCCCCAAACTGGAGGATGCTGATGTCGAAGGAGAAGTCGATGCCGACGTCGAAGCTGGTGCTTTGCCTGGTTTCTGGTTTGCTTGTTTTATAACCTTTTCACTTTATTTCCCTGGGGGCAGATAAAAAATGAAGAAATCCTTATCACAGCGTGTCAAGGATTTGCTTTTGTCCATACCATAGGACAAGCGGCTCCATAATACGCTTATTTGTAACGCGTCGTGGGCGCGCCAATCC
>SCDT01003541.1:0-12627 GCA_004143765.1 Drosophila melanica
AGAAATTCTTATAAAAATATAAATATAAATATAAATATATATACATATTTATTTTTTCAAAAATTCCATTTAATAATTGGTAATGAGAAAATATAGTTTTAATAAAATGTAAGCCTACGATTCTCATTCGGATTCTAATTCTTAGGCAGCTTTTCTACCAAAGATTGTTGAAAATAAAATTTAAGAAATATGCAATCTAGAACATTATAATGTCATAATTAAACAACTTTAGACAGTTTTATGGGCAAAGGGTATTAAATGAAATCTTCAAGTTCGACGCTGTGATTAGTTTGGCAACCCCAAAACGGAAGCGCGATAATTAATGCAAAACTGCGATTGTTAATTTGTAAATCTGTAAAACAACAATAACAACAGATAGTCTGGCAAATAATGCATAAATATTAAACAGAGATAGTTAAAAACAACAACAAAAAATTCTCATCGCTGGGCCGCTTATTGTCAACGCCTTTTGGGGCTGTGTGAATATTATGTTCCTTTAGCTCCAAACGGAAACAATGCGACGTTCTACCTATGTATAAATATATACATACATATATATATGTGTATATACATATATATCTTGACTTTGCGTTTTTCGTAATGGCAGCTAAAAATTCAAATCGACCAACCAACTGTAATTAAAGTTGAAGAGGCAGCCCACCGTGGGAAGTGCTGCACTTGTTTTGTTTTAGTCTTAAGAAATATATATATATTCACACGACATAGCAACATTTTCCCATGCCGATTTAAATCGACTATTCGCCTACTCCAGCGATTGAGGTGGGATTTACAGGTAGGCCACTTTAAGTAAAGAAAAAGGAAATTGTTAAATCATGCCAAATTAAAATTGTTGACTGACATAGTTTATGTTTGTTCTTGTATTTATTTAGTTTTAGGTTTTCTCTTAGGCTTACAACTTTCGTTATTCAGTTATCTTACAAAATTATATGCTTTGTTTTGTATATATATATATCTATTTATGGTCTAAAACTGGGCTTATGTCGTGCTCAGCTTATGTGAATTTACTAAACAATTTTTAAAAAAGTTTGGCCCAACTGGGTGCCCTGAATTTGTAGCTCTATAAAATGGAATGTTGAACAAGATATTTCGGCAAACAGTTTCTATATATACATTATATATACATAAATATATAAAGGGCGGATTCACTTAGCTGCACAACGGCACATTGGCCCAGCATATACATTATATGTTCTATATATACTATATATTTAAATGTATATATATTCAACTAATTTTATAGTTAATAATTAATGCTTTATGTCAGTGAGATTTTTCGATTTATGTACAGTTATGTCTTGTGTTTATACATCTATTGGTACCGGTTAGCACTACAAATAGAGAACATTGATCAAATTCAAAATGGGGTTTCTAATGCTGCACATTCAACGAAAAAGAAATAGTGTCTGTGTGTCTTACTAACTAGAAATGTATATATATAAATTAAATATAAGCTAGCAGAGCTTTAAATAAGTTGGCATAAATAAATGTTTATCGAATTGCAAATAAGAGCAAAAATGCCGCACTCAAGACAAGCCGCTCCCGTGACTATTCCATTGCACTTCCGAGATGGAGGGCAGCGTTTGATGTGTTTGCTGTTGTTGTTGTTGTTGTAAACTCGAGCCACTCGCAGGCGAATTGCTGTTGTTGTTGTTATTATTATTATTGCTATTATTATTATTATTGTTGTTGTTGCTTATGCCTGTGATATTGTTGTTATTGTGACGCGTACGCATAACATCCTCAGCCTGATTACAGTGCGATCGCGGCCCCGGCTCGGGCGTATACGTAAATGTTAGGCCAGTGGCATAAATGATGCCATCGTTGCGCACCAACGATATTGGCACTTGTGTGGGCTGGCGCACCTGAACAGAATTTCAAAAAATATATAAATATATATATTTGTGCATTATATAATTTATATAACGTACCCAGAGCCATTCGCCGCGAAACTGTGAGATTTCTGGCACCACGCAGAGCAGAGTTTCCGTACAGCGATACATGGTCTCCGCCTCGACATCGCCAAACCAGACCTGCAAATGGGGCGTAAAATTATCACCACTCAGCTCCAGCATGGCCACATCCCCGCCACCATTCAGATTCAGCGAATTAACAATTGGCACTGGCGTCACCGGTGAACTAAAAGAATCAAAATTAATAAATTATAAAATAATTAATTTAGCCTTTCGGTTTTTATCAAGGTACTTACGCAACGGGGCCCATGCCCTCGTAAAATTGATATTCGGCTTTGTCGGTGGATATGATTGTCCAGCAGGCGCCATCGTTGATCATTTCCTTGTTGGGCTCCTTGGGGCAGGGCGTCGCCTGGAATTGTATGATCTTCTCCTGCGAGAGGCACAGATACATGCGATCCGTGTCCTTCATGTAGAAGGCGCATTTGTGCAACTGCGAGACCGGATCATCGGCCTCGAGCAGTGCCATCTGTTTGTCCACCTTGCGTATGATTAGACGAGGTAGCGCCATGCCCGTCACCGAGCAGACCAGCTTAACGGTGGCACCATAGTGTATATAACCATCGCGCACCTGAAACTCCTCCGATTCCGATTCGTTGTCATCGAGCAAATGTATCGTGAATGCGCCCCATTGTGTCGACGAGGCATGAAAGTGTCCGTTCTCCACGTGCAGATAGCGCGTAGAGACGGTCTGGGAGCGCAGGCGATTGAAGAGGGCGACATTTGTGCCGCTGGCAATGCATAGATCGGCATTCTTGAGCGATTGCTTCTTTTTGGACGGTTTCGAAATGACCTTAATGCGCTTGGAATTGAATACGCCAATGTCGTGGCCATTACCATAGAACATTTTCACCGACAGCATAAAATGCTTACGCTTATCTGAATCGGATATGAATAGTGTCTTGGCGGCACAATACTGTTTACCATTGAGATCCAGCTGCTGCATATCCTGATCGCTGCTGCCAATGCCAATAAACGCGCACAACTGTGCACCCTGCTCGCCCTCGCCCTGCTGCAGCATCTCCTCGTACCGTCGCCGCCAGCCGCTGCCAAACAAATAGATGCAGGGCGGCGGGCAAAAGAAGCGCTTCTCATTGCCATACGATTTCTGGGCGACCTGTGGAGGAATAGCAAAAACTCACAGTAAGACAACTAAATCGAACAACTGCATAATTATATATAATAATAAATATAATAATTGTGTTAATATTAAGCGTAATCAGGCGCTTCGATTATCGACAGAGACAAATCGTAATAAAGTTTAACCGCAGCTATGCAGCTGTTAAAATTTGTCGTATAATTAATTTCAATTATTTTATTGTGGCCGCCGTTTGCTTAATTTGCGTGCAGTCAAGTGTGAAGGATGCGATGCCTGGACGGCGGCTGCCGTCGCTTGAAGATAGCCGCAACAAACCGCAAAAAATGCCCGCGTTGGGGCAGCAAATTCGTTGCAGCCCCACATTACATTCGTCTAAAACCACTATCGAGTGATCTATTTTTATCTATAAATTGTATATGTAAATATTATGCCTTTCCATCTCCAAATCTGCTTTATAGTTACTCACACTTATAATATTTTATTGTTCAATGTAATATTCCAGATTTAAAGTAAAAAAAATATTTTTAAAAAATTTCAAAATTAATTTATTATTTAAGTTCTCCAAAAATATATTTGCTTTAATGTAAGATTAATTTAATTAGTAAAATGAAACTATAATTTAGTTAGAGCTATTTTTTAAGGCTATTACCCATTTATCCAACTGGGCTTATACTTATGAATCTGAATCTGTTCTATTTATTATAATTAATATTTTTAACATAAATAAAAGAGGGCTAAGAGTTTTGATTTTGCTTACAAGAAATTTAAAAAAAGTATTGCCTTTTTTATAAGGATTGAAAAACATATAGAAAAAACGTAAAAAATTTTAGTAAAGCCAGATCCTCCAAATACTATATATGCCTCTCATATGAATAATCGATTGGGGTATAAAAAATAGAGACCGAATTTGTTCTATGCTATTGAAGTTAGAGATTTGAATCTTTGGATATGCATATACTCATTTATATCTGCATCAAATAAAGCGTTGGGATTTTTGGCTACGCCCACTAGAAGCGTTAAATTAAATAAATTATTTTCACTAAATTTGACAGGTAAACTCCTGAGATTCTCCTGTAAAGATCAAGCCACGCCCACTCCCAAACTCACAAAATACAAAAATCCACAATTTTTTTTTTTAAATTACAATTTTTTGTGCAACCCGTTCGAATTTGTTTTTCCTATGTTTTGCAACTCACCTTGGCGTGCAGAATGACGATGACCATGTCGTTGCGCTCGCGCATATACTTCTCCATTGCGTCGCGCGTCAGCTTCTTTTCCTCGATGTGCGAGCGGTATGCGGCACCGGGCACAGCAACCGGCAGCATGGAAAGCTGCATTTGTTGTTGTTGCTGCTGTTGTTGCTGCTGCTGTTGCTGTTGATGATGCACTTGTAGCTGCTGCTGTTGTGGCGGCGGCGGCGCACTGCCCAGTCCAAAGTGCGGCATATCCTGACTGTGACTGTGCAGCTGACTGTGATCCAAGTTGTTGCTATTGCTGCCGGCTGCTGCGGCTGCGTTCTCGTAGACAATGGCGGGCGGTGCGGCGGCAATAGCGTTTAAATTAAATTGGCTGTAGCTCTTCATTTAAGCACATGCTGTTGAAAGGTCTCTCTTTATTTAATTATGTATCTTATTTGGCAACTTGTTTAAAACTTTGGCACTTGTACTTTGAGTTTGGTTTTTTTATTATTATTTTTTTTTTTGCCTTCTTCGTTGTATCCTGGCACAACACACGCAGCAGCAGCTGTCGTTTCTCACGGTTTTCGATGTTGTTGTTGTTATTTGGTATTATTTTTTTTCTGTTCAGAGTACCCGGCCACAGTTAACATGTGTCGATTTGAGAGCGCGAATTTGGCGATGACTGAAGCTCGTAGCGGCTGGCTGCTGTTTAAACTTGCAACTAAACTGTGGTAACTGATTTATAATAAATAAAAACGAAACCAAACCCCACTAGCAGCAGCTACCAAACAAACTAGGGTTGTTGTTATCGTATCGATATGTTTCACTATGCGTCTATCGATAATTGTAATGAGCGCTTGCGATAGTTGTGCACGAATGTCTTGCTGAGTGAAGGTTACGCCAAACAACGGTATCCTAGCCAAATTCACAATAGAGGCCTGTGACGTGAGTACCGGCTGTTAAGCATGCCAAGCATTTGCAAGGAAATATATTTTTACTGTGAAAAAAAATTATATTGTAAATTGATTTGAAATATGTTAAAATATTTGTATTATTGTTTCTTCATCAAAATGCATCAATCCATACGAAACGATAGTCACTATCGTTTCGGCGACTTGGCAATGACAAGCTGACTGGAAGCACTTCAGTTTTACAAACAAGTTGGCAGGCTGATTGTGTTGACTGTGTGCACTTAAAATTTTAACAAAATCTGTAAACCGTGACCATACAGCAATGGATGAATTTAAGGGCTTGCAAAAATCTCTATACATATGGACAGACAGCGCTGAGCTGGACAAACGCGTGGGGACACTTAAGGCGGCCACCGGCGGCGAGGTGGCTGTGGAAAATGTGCATCGCCTGTCGTTTTGTGAGTGTGTGCGTTAACGGAGTATGATTCAGCATGTTTATTGCCAATATTGCGTGCATATTTCAGCATCCTATGCAAACTCGAGCTTTGATCTAATTGTGATTGAATGCGCCCAATTAACCGACAATTACGTCAAGTTGCTGCACATGCTTAAACCGAGCGGTAAACTGCACTTGTTCGCTTATATTGGACCAGCTGCCAGTCTATTGCAGGAAATTAAACTCTCCGGTTTTATTAATTGTCGTGAGGATTCCGTTGCCAATACGCTGACGGCAGAGAAGCCGGGCTATGAGACGGGTTCCTCGGCGAGGCTATCGTTTGCAAAGAAACCGGCTAGCATGAATGTGTGGAAAATAAGCGGCGATGATGAGGAGCTCATCGACGAGGAGGATCTACTCGATGAGGAGGATAAACAAAAGCCGGATCCGGCTGGCCTGCGTGTCTGCAGCACCACTGGCAAGCGTAAGGCATGCAAGAATTGTTCCTGTGGTCTGGCCGAAGAACTGGAAAGCGAGAAGACAACCAAAGCGGCCACCGAGAATGCAAAGTCCAGCTGTGGCAACGTACGTAACGTCTTTGTTTATGTCTGAAAATTCACGGGTCGCCTCGAAATCATAACTCTTTGAAATTGGAGAGGGTAGCTAAATTTTGAAACGTGAAACATAACTTAGATTTCTTTGTGTTAGCCATGTTCGTCTGTCTGTATGGCCTTGCAGGGGATATTAACATATTGTTATGAATTTTGTAATACCTTACAGTGACATATGTATTTTTGATCAGCATTAGCTGTGACATTCTATGCTAAAAATTTTATAACTGCCATTGGTACTATCTATTGATGATTAAGTTCCTTATTCTTGCAGATAACACAACTGTACGGGGCACATATAAGTTTGATTACACTTTCAGCATTTTTATAGCACTAAATCAAAACAAGATAATTGAATTCTTGCCAAGCATGAATTGCTGCATTGCTGTTCTTGAGTATTTAATTAAAATCAATTACGTTTAGTTTCTAATATTTATAACAAAAATCTGCATCTTGCTTTTAAATAGTAGCAAAGAGCAATGAATTATAGAAACCCCCTTTGATCAACAACATAAAGTACTTATGCAAATAGATGTCTGATGTCTGTTCCAATACATTTATTATTATTTTTATCGTTTTAAATAATTTCTTTGATTTATTTCATTTGAATCGTGTTTTTTGCATTAAGTTATTATTTAAAAAAACGAAATTTACTTTATCTATTTTAATCGCATATTTTTCTATTTTCAAAGAAATGTATACCGCAAAATATATATTGTTTTGAATATATAATTAATATTAAATGTGTGGTTCTTAAACTTTCCATAAATAATATTTAAAAATTGTATATGAATTTAGAACATATATATTTGATCATTTTAGTTTTTTTGTTTTTTTATAGATAACTAGAACCTACCTAAACTTAAATTCTTTGTGATTAAGAATAATTATTCGTTTCCAAATTTCTAATTGGCTCACATTTTATATTTTTAATTTACTTGCAGTGTTATCTGGGCGATGCGTTTAGGTGCTCCACGTGCCCCTATCTGGGGATGCCAGCTTTTAAGCCTGGCGAGAAGGTGCAGCTGGCTGATAACTTGCTAAAATCAGACATTTAGAGTAGACTAGGGATCAAAAATACAGCAGATAGACTTGAGCACTTTATTAAGTGAATATAATTTCATATGTAAATAGAAAATACATAAAAAATAGAAAAGAATAACAAATATACAAGTTAATTGCGCACAGTAATCAACGCCTTACAGTTCGCATGGTGTGCCTTTGATCAGGTCACGATTCTTGCCCGTCAGTATGCGATAGTTGACGGCCGTCGGATCCAGTTCCTTGTACAGAAAAGTCGGCATACGATCAGATAGCACCCAGAGTGAGCCGGTGCTATCCAGTTTTAAATCGTTGGGAAATACCAAAGTATGGGAATCTGAGTCAATGAGGCCCTGTGTATCCGCTGTATATGGACGCTTTGAATTCCAGCAGGCGATAGCATCCTTGTTAACCTGTGTATAAAATAATACGCCCGTCTCCTTGTCAAACACTTCTGCGGTCGATTGTCCGTTCATGCCGCGATCTCCGACCAGCTTAAAGTCGTAATAGGATTCTCCGCCATTGACGTGACTCGCGTTTTGCAACACACGATTGGAGACTTTGAACTCCTTGGTGCTGGCCAGCGCATGGAAGTATATATCCTTGGTATGGTCGGGATTTAATGGGCCAACGGCCATGCCGAAAACGCCATCGGTCCACTGGAAATTCACGCCGCCCACATTGAAATCACCCTGCAGCGGATCAAAGTGAAAGAAATTGTGCTTGACGCGATACGATTTGTTGTCCCGATAGTTATAGACAATAACACCATAAGCGCCCAAATCCGGCACATAAGCAAACGCATCATCGCACTGTTCGCTATCCACATCAACAACAACATTGGCAAAGAACGTATCCGCCTTGCACTGATCGGCGGGTATCACAAAGCGGCGCAGCAACTGATCCGTTTTCAGATCAAAAACCAATATCGCATTCGGTGTTATCTGCTTGGGATTGCCGAGAATATCGGCCAGGCCCGTGTCCAACACCCACAACCGATCGCAGGCATCTACCTGAATGCGAAACGTCGATATGATGGTGGCGTTATCCTGCAGTTGGACGCCTGCGTCTTCAGCCTTTGCTGCATCCAAACGGCCGCCGGAGGGCGTCTTCTGCTCTTGGGGCTGAACCTCGATGGGTAGCTTGTTGGCCTCCCAGCTGGGGTAGGGACGCAGTTTGGGTGATTTCTCGCTGGTCGATAGATCAATGTAGTTCAATGTGGCTGCAACACCTGCCTTCCATCTGTGTGCGTGTGAGAGAGAGAGTGTGTGTGTGAGTACGGGTAAGTGTACGAGTGGTATAACCATTATATTTGGACTTTAACTTAAATATATCTAATTTATGGGTATTTTACTTACATTATTTGTTTTCTAATATTTTTTAAATTAAATAATTTATAATTTTTACACAAGTACATGCGCTAAAACGTTGTTATAGAAAATTATTTAAATGTAAATTATTAAAATTGTGCTTACTGTTACTTTACTTTAGCTTTTTAAAGCTGGTTAACTCAGTTCAGATCGAAAGCTGCGCATATTTTGGCTTTTATTTTGTGAATTAATTTTGTTTGCGCGTCACTGATAAAAATATTTCGGTTTCAGTCATTTTACTATTGAGGCGGGTAAAAAACCACCGTTTAGCGATGACGTCAGGCGTCAATAAGATTAGTAATTTTAAATTGTTAATGATCAAATTAAATATTTGTATATATTGGAAACGTATATATATAAACGTATATTTATATATATTTATATATATACGCCAGCTGTTCGATCACTATAAAGTTTTCCATATCTAAGCATTAATCCATTTGCATAACAGTAAATTACAAATGCAAATTGAGACAAAAAGAGAAAAAGAGAACGACAACAACAGCGCCTAAACCGGTTTTTCCTTAAGACAAATGGCTTTTCGCAAGCCCCGTTTACAAGCATGATCAAAATAAATGAATAAAAAAGTGAGATATTTGTATGTATGGTATATACAGAAAGAAGTTACTAAGCGGTAATTGCTGGCAATTTTCGGCTGCTTACCTTGGCACAGTGACAAAGATTTTGTTTTCCCAACGCTCCAAGCCTAGGGGCAAATTGTTCTGCTCAATATAATGGCCGCTGCGTTTGGCCTCTGCCTCGGCTTCGGCGCTGGGCCAGTCGAAGGTCAGCTGTTTCCACGAGAACCGTTCCTCCAGCTTGCCATCAATGCCCAAACAACAGCAACAGCTGATTAGCCACAGCGCCAACACTTTAATCGAAAACATTGTTGTTTTTATTTTGCTTGATGAATTAAATTTTTCTAGCTTTCGAAATGCTCGACTGTGAACCGTTGCGTTCGAGCTGAGCGCGCCTACTGCAAGACTTGAGCTCCGTTCAGAGCTTAATATGCTGCCCGCAAGCTAAAAGCTTGCGTAAGCTCTCCCGAGACAAACGACTTCAAAGCTGCAGCCGGGCGCAGGGCAGGTTGCCTTCTTTGCAGCTGGGTGGGCCGGCAAAAATTAGCATAGGCGGAAGGAACACAGAAAGAAGGAAAAAAAGAAGGATAAAAATAAATGTTATGAAGCGTTAAATCTGTAAATGGACTGTACTTATTTAAGTGAAACTGACTGCAACCAATTGCTAATTTATCACGACAGAGGCCATTGTGATCTGAGAGAGGGAGAGAGAGAAAGAGAGAGAATGAGACGACTTTTGTGTTTGTTTGTTTCTAAATTGATATCTAGTTTACAGTTGAAACGAGTTCTCAACGGATTGTGTCAATATGGTATGGAAAACTACGAGTAAAAGTTACAGGTAACATAAAGCCGGTTCAGCTGCAACTTACAATTACCTAAATTCTAGCTATAGCTAGAAATAGCTAAAAATATTTCTATTTCTAGCTATAGCTAGCTGAAATAAAAAAAAAATATAATATATATAGCTAGCTTAAAGATAAGGTTTAAAATAATCTAAACAAATCATTTTTAGGTAAGAAAATAATATACAAACAAGTGAGAGGACTCTGCGATGTACAAACCAAATTTCAGGTCTGTAGTATTTGATGTGGGATTTGTATGGTTTTGTCGATACTGGGCGCGATTGGGGGAGCTATCCAATATCCAGAGGTATAAAAATCTGCGTCTAGTCTTAAACATAAACTTGTTAATTCTAGCTATTTTATTTACAGAGATATTGTAAAAAAACAACAGGTTGTTATCGATTTGTATCGATATTAATGAAATGGAGTAAGCTATCGAAAAACGATAAGCTCGTTCTACGTATGATATGTACGAACTAATTAAGACCAAGATCAGCTTTCTAGCTTATGTAGTTTTCGAGATTGCTGCGTTCATACAGACGGACAGACGGACATGGCTAAAACAACTCAGCTCGTCGTCCTGATTAAGAATATATATACTTTATGGGTTCGGTGATACCAAACAAAACCATTATACCCTTTTTACCCCTTTTTCAATGGGTTCAGGATATAAAAAGGCAATCCATATTTATTATGCATTTAGAAATAGGTATAGATTGAAAACTTTAAGATCAAATCTCCAGCGGAAAATTGTTGCTAACGTTTTTTTTTAAGTATTTATATGCCACATATTTTTTAAAAGCTTAATAACAGTTGTTTTAATTGATTAATTTGATTAAGCTCAAAGTTATAGCTGAACTAATTTGGAGGCTTATCGTATTAAGCTGTAAATATTGTGAGTTTGGCCATTTAAGTGAGTAAGAGAAAAAGATACATTTTGTGGCTATATGTGTGTGTATGCTTTGTTTATGCAATTTACAGAGCATATTATAAAGTTTAAAAAATTAAAAACAAAAACAAACATATTTTCAGTCCATTAGCAACAGTAAAAACTATTGCATATATGCATATTTAAAGCTGCAGCCACCGATTAAAAGAATTATCGTATACCAAGCCAATTTTTTTTAAATCACGGGTTATTATAAATGCAAAAAATTATGCAAATTATCATACCTGATGAGAAGCACCACATTTGGTTAAACATATAACAGTTGACATCACGTGGGGGCAGTTAAAATTGCATATATCAATATCGATTGCAATTCGGGAAGAATTTATGCAAATTGAGATTTTTTCTTTTGTGAAGTACATATGTTTTAATATGATGATGAGCTTGGGATACCGGGTTGAAAGGAAGGTAAGATATAAAGGGAAGAAGAAGAAGAAAAAACGAGATTTGTTTTGCTTATTTTTAAAGTACACAAAATCTTTGCCAATTGAATGGGTTTGTTTTTTTTTTTTGTGTTTATTCAGTAAAATTCTTTCATATTCCGTTAATTAGACTTTAAATTAATTCGTTAATGTTACTTTCATAAGAACATACCGAGTTTTCTTTGCTTCATATTGCTACAATTGTATTTACTTTGTTTTGTATTTGCATTTGGTTTTCACTAACAATAAGTTTGGGAAATTAATTTGAATCTGGTTTATTTACTCGTGTTTATACAACAATTAGCTTTGCTAAAGTGTTTTCTTAATTTACTATTCAATTATTAACTTCTTTGTTGTGAATTGTGGTTGTATTTAAGTTATAGTAATGTTTGTGGTTTCGACGGAAAAGCAAAAGAATCAGAAAAAAAAATGTTTATATTTGAGTTTGAGTAAAATTTTCAATTTTCGCTTAGTTTTTTTTTCTGTTTTTTTCTTTCTTTTTAGCTTAACACGCTATATACAATATACATGTTACAAATTACAGCTACCCTAACAGCATTCCCTATATGAATTACAATCCAATTAAACTACAAATTCCAACGATCCTTAATAATATCAATGTGTTTTCAATGTGTTTTTTTTTTTAGATTTTTCTATTTTTCTTTTATTTGTTTTTTTTTTATTTACTAGAGATGTCATTTTTGCAGTGTGTAAATTTTCTTATGCCCATTTTAGCTCTATTCAAATACTCGTGTATAATATTTAATAAATGTATATATATCATGAATTCATCGTTCATTGCGTGTATGTATGTGTGTGTAGTTTTATTTTATTTAATGGCTTAGATTTTAAAGTCTTTCATTTCGTAGGAATTTGATGTTGTCTATGTGTTTGTTTTTCAATTTTTATTTTTAATTTTTTTTTGTATAGCACTTTTTGTGATGGATTAGAGTGATTGAATTTAAAAAAGGTTCCAATTCGATTTATTACATATATGTATATATATATTATATTTTTGTGATTTCATTTCAATAGGCTTCAGTTTTCGTTTGTTTTTCTTTTACTTTTCAATAATATCAATTCCTATTTTAATAACGACGCATTCATTTTGCATTATGCAATATTTTTTTAATATATTTATATATATATATATATATATGCATATATATATATATATATATATATATATATATATATAA
>SCDT01003542.1:0-12630 GCA_004143765.1 Drosophila melanica
CTCCCATATATCAAAGCCCCATAACTTTGTCAAAAGTGAACCGATTTTCACGTTTGATGGCATTTTGATCATGATTTGTCCTATATATTGATTCTACAGTCAAAATATCTTCATTTTTGAATATAAAATTTTTTTGAATTTTTTGGTCAAAAAAGCTTGCACTCATGTACTCAATCGATTTTTTTCGTTATATGATATATGCGGGGGCGGAAGGGGGCGTGGCTGGGAATTTTTTTTTGACCGATCTTCAAAGGAGCTGACCAGTTATCTACCTTCAAAATTTAGTGACTATAGCTTTAAGATAGTTTGAGATATAGTTTGAGATATAGATATTCACGTTTTGGTGGCGGGTGGGGGAGTGGGGCCACAAATATTTTTCTGTGAACTCTGGGGGAGCTTCCCAGTAATATATATCCCAGATTTGGTAACTCTAGCTCATAAACTGTGGGAGATATAGCCATTGCCAATTTTTTATGGGCGGGGGCGCTGGGGGGTTGGGCGTGGCACAAAAATCTTAACACTTTGTCTGAAGAGGATAACTACAAGTATATATCCAAAGTTTCATCTCCATCTTCAATAGCGCCGAAAATAGTTGCGTTCATCCGGACGGACAGCATGACGGACATTGCACAAACCCAATATACTAGTTTCACTTCGTGAACGAGTATAAATACAAAAGCTTATAGAATTTTTAAAAATGTTTATCGTTTGTTCAGGGTTTTTGTAAGAAATATACTAAAATATAGTGTAGATATTTGGTATATAAAATAAATAATATAAGTACATATAAAACAAATCCAATGTCTAGGTTAAAGCTGTAGTGAAGTAATTATAGAATTTTATTTTGTAAATATTTTTTATTTTTATCACGAATGCGATTAATGTAATTTATTATCTAAGAGAAATTATGAAAGTTGTGGAAGTAAAATTGTTATTATGAATAAAATATACATAAAGTTTAATTTTTACATAGGGATTGAAGTAAGTAAAGTAATCAAGCGTTGACTTAGCTTATCTTAACCAAAAGCTAACTGCATTTGAGACAAACAATAAAAGCATCCATATAAACAATACATTCCTTTTCCAAGCTAAGATCTAATAATACGACTTCAAAGATGAAGAAATTTGCATCTTTTGTAGGCACTTAAAGTCTGTAATGAGCCATTTTATGGCCAACAAAATTTTGAATTATCAAATATTTAGCTGTCCAAGGACAGCTCTTTTATGAAATCGACATAAAAAAAACGCATCAAACTTCCTCTTTTTCAGTCGACCTTGTTCCCCTTTGCTGCTCATTTCCCCACCCGTTCAGCTGGTCATAAGCCAAATTTAATTTGTTCGCATGTGACATTTACGTGGATATTCAAAAAGCTTCGTTTCTGTCATACTTCAGTGGCTTTGATGTGCCCGCAATGGAGGGTTGGGTGGTTGTAAAGGAAAAGGTTTCGCTAGATTAATTTAGGGTCATGCATATAACATCATTTTTTATGCGACTGGGCTTTATGCCGGGCGGATTGTGGGTGGTTGGGAACCGCAATCAACTGCCGGGAAGCTTTTTCTGTCAAAGCCAAAGCAGCGCATATGTGAGTTTATTATTTATTGGTAAAATGTCCAAAAAGCTATTTTGGCTTGAAGTCGTCTCTTTGAGTTTGTAATCCTTTGCGGCAACAAAATGCTTTAATTTATTGCCAGATTTGGGCACATGTGTTCTACAAAGTTTGCTTAATTATGGCTCATACATCTTAAAAACTAACTAAAATTGAGAGTTGCTTTTACATAAAACGATAACGATTCTTCTTCTCCGCGTACTCCTCCGGCCTCTGTTTTAAGATGAGAATCATTTTTCGCTTGGGTCGCTCCAGACGTGGATTTTCCTTGAGAAGATCGGCTTGCGCTTTGGGCCTCTGCATTATTATATTCGGCGGATCTCTCATTATGCCCGTTAATTTGATGATGCGCAAGAGTAATTTCACTGGTTTGTTTTGCTCATCGGGCATACCACAAGTTTCTCTCCCCACCTCTTGATCCTGCCCAGCATTATTGTAAAATGTTTTGTGTTGTGCATTTATTTTAACAGCCGGACAGCTCTCATATCCTTCGTCTAGGGAGTCTAGCAGGCGATAGGCCCCAGCTGAACCGCATCGCCAGGCAAAGATAATCACCAATATGCCACAAATGTGACGCATCCACATTTCACAGTTGTTTAAATTGAACTGTGCCAGCAGTTAACTCGAATAATTATATATATTCAAAATAATGCCTTGGACCTTGACTTTGCGAAAGAAAGTCAACACAGATCCTAAAATACAGCTGTCACAGTTAAAGTAAATATTTGTAAAATTTCAAAGCACTACGAAATGTATAAAAATAAATTACAAGACAGTATATATATTAAATGAATGTGCATTATTAACAAAAAAAAACCTAAAATACAGCTTATCTTTCAAAGGCATATAAAGTTTTTCTTTATCCATGTAATACTTGAAAGAATTTTACGCACAAAGAAGTATATCTAAACGCAGATATATATAAAAGAAAAAAAGTAAAGGTAAGTTTTCGGTATTTTAAAATATTTGCTATTTTTAAAATATTGTGTAAAACAAATTCCAATTGAGCTATCAAAAAAAAAAAAAATTGAAATAATAAAAGTTGATCTAAAGCAAATTAAAACGTATGCTGAGGTTAACTGTTTCTGACTTTTTTTAAGTAAAAACAAACAATTAATGTTATCATCAAAATGTATAAAAAAATATTGTATTCATCTTTTACACGAAATATTAAAATATTTTAATTATAATAGTTTCTCAATTTTATCATTAACTCTTTCGTGTCTTACTGAGTCCAATATACTCACTGGCTACGTTTAGTGCAGGGTGTGCAAAACAAAGGCAGTTAAAAGAAATGAAGAACCAGCACACGTAACTGTCATTTGTATTGCCTGCGTCTGGTTGGGGGCACACGGCCTCCACTGCCGGGGGTCCTTCCCGGGGGGCCTGTTCCGGAAATCAGCGTAAGTGACAATCGCGCGTGAATCTGTTACCTTGCTAACAACACAACAAAAAAGTGACATGAATTTCTAAAAGCGTTTGCGGCCCGGCCCATTAACACATTTTTATCTCGCAATGTGGGCGGCATAATTTTTTAAGTGACTTCTTTTATTTGCATTTGAAAACGTTTTGGAGAACGCCAAGTGGGAATACGCTAAATATATTAAGGAGAAACACTGAGAAAGATAGAGGGAGACTTGATATGCATATCTCACTATATATTCGCAGGGTTATTTTAAAGGAAAAAAGTGTATTGATTATATTAAGTAGGAGTTGAGTCATAAAACTTGGAATATGTATTTGTTAGCACAAGCGTCATATAAAGCGTTAAGATTTTTGTTGATATATTGATATATGTTTTCTCAAGCCGATAATTTCAACCACGCCTATAATTAATAACAATACTAATTAAGATTGTTTTCGATTGATTTAGGCTGTTATTGTACTGTGAACGAGTATTGCACAGTCGGTTACACCCGACTGTTACTTGTGTTTGGCAGTTTGTCTTAGCATATTTTTCATTTGTGCTTCGATCCATTTGAGATTGGCGCTGATGCGTGTAAAGGCGAAGGGTTTGCCCTTCTCGCAGGGTTTTCTGCCGTACGAGAGCAGGCCGTATAGCGAGTGTCGCTCGATATCTATCAGAGGTCCACCCGAGTCGCCCTGCAAAAGGAATTACAATTTTCAGAATATCTACAAATCTCTCTGATAGAAATCACGCACATCGCATGCTCCTCGCGGGCCCTTCGAGTTAATTGCACAGATTTCCGTTTTTGTCAAATACTTAAAATTGTATTTGACAAAACAAACATCATTGCTTATAGTTTGAAACGCCACAGTTTGCAAATTTTTGGGCTTGCCGGACACTGTGCGACCCCAGCCGATGAGCAGCGTCTTCAAATTGTGGCCTTTTCTGCTGATATTCCGAAAATCGATTGCAGCATATCGTATGTTATCGATCGGTATCGGCGTTTTCAATTGCAGCAGAAGAATATCGTAGCCATAGAATGGCCGAAACTTCGGATGCTTTCGCAGCTGACGCACAAGAAAACGTTGCGTATTCGCTCCGAACAGCTGATCGGTACCGGCGGCTACCGTTAGATCGTCGGCGTTGAGTTGCCGCGGCTTCAGCGTACAGTGGGCCGCCGTTAGCACAAATTGTGCGTCCAGTATCGTGCCGCCACAGAGATGCTTGTACTTGCCCTTCTCTGTGGTCTGGATGGATACGACAAACGGATATGGGAGGGGCTTCAACGTTTGACTACTGGGTGTTGAGGTTATGTTTGAGTTTAAGATTGGCGTGGAGGAATTAGAGCTGCTTGTTACGTTTTGACTATCATTAGCCAATTCTGCGGATGTCACATCTAAGAGAACTTCGATTATTGTATTTTAAAGTTAATTCGACTCTTATGTACCGTTGCTATAAGCCACCTTCAAGTGAATACTCCAACAGAGGCTACGAAGCAAAAATATGGCAATTAAACGGCGATAACTCATGATATACTGGGTTTGTTTTAGCTTTACTTGGGGCAGTGTAAACCACTTTGAACGACAATGAAATGTGGAACAAATTAGGTGTGAAATTAATTTTACAACTTTTTAATAACATTGGTCATGGTTTATAGCGCGTAGTTTATAATAGTTGTTTATAATTACTATGGTGGGTTGCATCTTTATACGCTTGCAAAAAGTAATTTAGTTACGAAATATGTAAGTGAAGCATATAGGTTAGACCCTCTGAAGTATATATATTCTTGATCAGTGCCAATAGGTACGTCTTGTTGTTGTCGCAGTTGATCTGATCGGACGCAACGGTCAAAAAGTTAGTTTTGTATGAAATTAATCTATGGCGAATTAGTTAAATATGATCCATTTCGGATTTCTATATTATAAAGTCTTCAGTGCGCACAGTTTGTTATATTCTTATGGCTCACATATTCTATACTTCTGTAAAGGTATTTAACGGCATCCAGAAGATAACTCTTCTGGCTCGTTTTCACCGTTGCCATAGAACTAACGCCCCAACTGCTTCGACTGTAGCTCTGAGGAGTTTTCCATTATCCACTTACGTGGAATTGTTTCGTGTACATTGAACATGATTTACGATGACACATAAACAACAGCTTAACTTCCGCCTGAGTTTCATGCTGGGTGACAAAAAATGAAGAAAAATTGCAGCATAGCCTGAGATATTGACTAAAAGCCACGCCCCCACACCCCAGCGCCCACAGAGCCGCCCCGGCGACCACTTACCTTTTCCGCTTAAACACCCAGCAACTAGCACATAATGGCCAAATGCATTTGGCACAGGTTTTTCCGTGCGGTTTTCCCTTAGCTGTTGCCTTTTACTTTTTTTTATTAGCCCGCAAGTTGTTCCTTAACATAACGGTACTCCTCGACATTTTTTTATTGTGTCCTCATGTTCAGCCGTGCGTCCAGTTGTGGTCATCATTTTACTTGCCCTGCCCCTCTCACACACACACACACACACATGGCAGCTGTGTGTTATGTAAGGGCTTTGGCCAGGGTCTGTAGCTTTGGCTCCTTTTTGTCCTCCGTCAATGGCCACCAAAGGGAAATTTATTGTTTTGCCAGCGGTTTGAGTCAAAGTTGAAGCGCTTCAGGTGCGTCAGCCAAAAGGGCGAGGCTGCAGGGCGAGGGGTGTCACTTTTGACATTTAAGATGCCACACAATGGCCACTCTCCCCTCTTTTTGTCCCGCTCTCCCCATCTCTCCCTCAAGCTAATTTATACGCATCGTCTGCATGTGACACCAACAGCATTTTTTTTGGTCAATCTATTTGCAATTCCGATGATTTTTATGGCCAGCTGAAGGCTGTCTGAATGGGCCACTTGACAAAAAACTGTTGCACTGACAATTCTAATAAACAAATGACAAACAGAGCTGTGAGCAATTTATTGGCGCTAAGCGAAGTGAAGGCACATGTTTGGCATATTAGCAAAGCTTTTAGTTAATCAAATTAGTTTCTTGCATTCGCATTGACTTAATGTGTACTAAGAGAAAAAAAATGATTTTAATTTATTAAATAACTATTAATTCCATTTGTACTTGAATAGTTATATTTTTTATTATGCTTAACTTCATAATACAAATTTAAAAACTATGGTCTTACATACAAACTTTTGAAACTTCAAAAAAGCAGAATGTGTTGTCTTTGTAATTATATAAAATATTGCAAATATTGTTGTTGTATTTTTTAGTTACTAAAATTGTATATATATCTACAAGTTTCAAGTTTCCTTATTATTTAAAGCTTCTCACACTTAAAACATGGACTTGGCTTAACTTAAATTTGCATTCACATGGATTATTTATTTCCTGCTCTTCTCACATTTTAACTTATGCGCCTTTTAGTCTCGCAGGTCTTTATCCTTTTGATTGTCATTGTGCATGTTTGTTAATTGTTGTCAGCACATTGTTCAATTGTTTTATGGTTCATATGCATCTCACCAACACTCACTTTGCCTAATTGGGTCGCCCATTATGCGAGATGGGGACCCAGTCTCAGGTCTCAGGTCTCAGGTCTCAGCTCATGCCCGATGCCTGCGGCGTGCAATGTTCCAGTTTTATGTGTGAGCTGCGGCTAAAGACAACCATTTGACAGCTTCCACGGCTGCAGCTTCTGCCCCGCCGGCCCCACCTCCTTCCGCTTCCAGCTCCTCGCTGGCTTGGCGTCTTCGCCCACTTAACTGCTTGAGGTTTTTGGTTAAATGCGCTGCCTTCATAAGCCATTAAGGCTAAGTGATTTGTTTTTGTCTGCCAACCACAAACCTCCCAACTCCTCTCACTGCTGTCACTCTTAAGTCTAACACCTTGCAAATGGTTTTCATTTTGTTTTTTTTTTTTGTTTTCCTTAAATATTTCTGTAGACAGAATTGGAACGAACTAATTGTGCGGAAGCGCAGGCCATTTTCTGGTCTGAGTGCTGTACACAGTGCTCCAGTTAGGCGAGCTCTGCACACACACATATACAGATACATCGGGTTTATATTCCTACCATACTTCTTGGTCCAACTGGTGTCAACTGCTCGATGAAAACTTCGGGTTCAAAGTTGACAGGCAAAAGTTTACACAATGCCAGCCAGAGTTGGCCAAGAGATATGCAAGTTTTCTCATATCGAAAGTTTTCGTTTTCCATATTTCTTGTGGTGAACTACTCAAGTGTCCGGGCCTATATTTTCCGGCAAGACTTGCTGATTATATCTGGCCATTGTTTGGGCCCCGTGACATGCGTGACATTTGCCTGATGCCCGAGAAGACTGGCAGAGTGTCACAGAAGTGTGTGTCTCATTTCACAGTTTTGACTTTGATTGTTGATAACAAAGGGTTGTGCGAACATGAATTACATCATTTATACCAAACCTCGGCCAGGAGTACTATAACTTTGTTACAAGTTTTGCAACGCATACGCTTGCTTAGTGCTGAGAAATAAATAAATTTAGATATTTGCCTGCAAACTGACTCTGTGAACTTAATCAGTTTTTATGTCAGACTAATGAGATTTGGATGCATTTTTTTAAGCAAAATATATATTTACTTGGAATCAATTGGATTGAAAAACTATAATTTAGCAACTATCATTCAAAAATTTGATTCTTGTATAAAAAACTATTTTCTTAAAATGCTTCCAAAATTTAAAAAAATATTGATAAATAACAAATTATAATGCATATAATAAATTATAGTGTATTCAAATTTCAGTAAATCCAACAAAATTTGTTCCTGCTGTTAGATTTGGTTTAGCCAAGGGTTGTGACCATAATTTAATTGTGCATAGCTCGGGCAAGCCCAATCTGAATTCACAGCTGAATCTCTGCCAGTTACTTTCTCTAATCATATGCAAAAAGAGTAAGAATTAATCAACGATTTACAAGAACAATACGTGTGCACATGTCGGCAGCCGGCGGCAGCAGAAAGCCAAATTCCCTTTCCAAGCGAAACATAAAAAAAAAAACAGGCTACGTGGCCAACACCCGCTTGTTAGACTTGGTCCACCCATTGCCCCAGGGCAGCAGGGGCAGGGACAGGGGCGGGGGCAGGCTGCGGCTGCAATGAGCATGAACACAAATAAGGCGTCGGCGCTGATCCTTGTCAACCACCAACAATAATTTCAATGTGCACACAACGGGCAGACGAGCCGGCCACAGACCCGGCCACATCCACAACCACAGCCCAACCACTGGCTGCAGCCACTAATAATTCAATTAGTTGCCTCAAAAAGATGCCAAACTGTGATGCGGACTGCTGTTGTGGTTAGTTGCTGGTGCGGCAAGCGGCGGGGTTTCCTCTTCGTCGACTGCACTCGCACAGAAGTTTCAGCGGTGCTGCACCGCTTCGATTATCCAAACGCCGCTGGCCAAATATCGCACCACTCCGCATAAATTCGCAGGGCAAGCGGCAAAAATTATTCAAACTGGTTGGCCATCATTTTTGGGCGTACTCCAAAATATAAGAAAGCAGACTATAAATATTGGCATATGTACGAATATGATATGTGATCAGAGCTATGTTTTCGTATTATATATATATATGAATTAGAATATGAAATAATACTCTAGTCCAATATAAATATATAATTAATATATAATAATAATATCGAAAACAAACAAAGTGAATTAATAATAAATTAACTATTTTTTTCTCATAAAATATATTTTTTGAATGTCCCAAACAAACAAAAATAGAATGTTGTATTTAATTTTATTATATATTAAAACATTCTCAAAAAATTTTACTGCTTTTACAAATAAACACTCAAGCACAGATTTCCCATTTCAGAAATAATATTTTAAGAACAAAAAAAAAACTTTTCAAAAAATAAAAGTCGAAAAAGCACTGCTACTAATAAATGATTATTTTCAAGCCAATATTTAATATTCAATCTANCTAAATTAACTATTTTATTCTTATCAAACATCATTTTTGAATGTGCCAAATAAACAAAAATAAATTTTATATATAATTTTATAATATATAAAAACATAAAAAAAAAAAAAATAATTTTATGTATTCAAGTATAACTCAAAAACTCTTTCTTAAAATCGTATTTATCTAGCAATTTTATATCTTCTAAAGCCATCCCAAGTAGATTGACAAATTTCCAATCCGAAATCGCAACGCTTACCCGCAGTTAAGCACAACAAATCTTTGGTAACAGGCAAGTAATTGTGGTATAAATAGAAATCAACATATCGGGATACAAGCATGAAAGAAGAAGAATGTACAACATCTCGACAACAGACGGACAGAAAGAGTGGGCTGGGCGGGGTTTCTACTTGGCACATGTAAATTTTAAATTGTAAATAATCGTAAATAACGCAAATATCGCCTCAAGCACTGCCAAAGCGACAAAAGGCGACGGCAGTCGCAATTCTCAGCTCTCACAATTTTCAGTTCTCACTTAGTCAGGGAGGAGGGGAGACGAAAGGGGGGTAGCACTTGCAAGTCAGTAGCCAGACTTAAGTTGGCCGCGGGCTGAAGGCTAAGCCGCTAAGACAACTCCCCGTGCCACGCCCCCCGTAGTCGCAGCAAGATTTGAGCAGATTTATAGAGCAAAACACGGCGCATGTTTTGGCTTCCAGTCAACGTGTGTGCGTATGCAAAGTGAATTTATTGACTTAAAATGCAAATTTCACATGGCTACAAGTAAAGCAGAATAAGAGCGGGCAACCGAGTTGAGTGGTGAGAAGAAGAAAACGAAAGAAAACTCTGAAAGAGATTTTCACAAATTTCCGCATAACATGCTGCGTACCCCGCTTGATAGATTGCCAGGCACTTGGTGGTGCTGGTGGTGCTGACTGTATTTATTTAAGCTGTCTGCACAAGTGGCTCGCAATTTGTTGAAGATTAAATGCCATCTTATGTGTTGACAATTTGTTATTTTTGCCAGTAATGTGGGTGTGGCCAAGGCTGAAGCTTGTTTGCATCCCATTTGCCCACCCACTGAAGTGGTCGTAATTCGGGCAGTGGGGGGCACAAGTCAATACTTGCGGTTTAGTGTACAATACATACAAATTTAGAAGCTTACCTTTTATCCGACAATGAGCTTGAACTGATATGCATATAAGAATCGTTTGTAATCCATATAATTTACATTGAAGGAGCACAGGAATCGTTGGGGGGTTTAATAAACTTGCAGACTTAAAGAAGATGTACTCAACAAGATAAATATTTAAATAAAACAAATATATAGTTATGCAACAATATTATTTTGGTTCAAATGTTTGATTTACTGCATTTGCAGTAAATTCCTGACAAACTTTAACTGCAACTGCAACACTGACTAATAAAGGCAGGTGCGTGCTTATCTCCAAGTAAAACCTTTCACAAGCACATTTAAGCCAAATAACCTGTTTGTACATTTCCACATACTAAACATGAAGGATAAACAACTTTTGGCAGCTAACGAAATAATTCAAATGAGGCTTATCGCTCGTTTATCCACAGCNAAGGCAGGTGCGTGCTTATCTCCAAGTAAAACCTTTCACAAGCACATTTAAGCCAAATAACCTGTTTGTACATTTCCACATACTAAACATGAAGGATAAACAACTTTTGGCAGCTAACGAAATAATTCAAATGCGGCTTATCGCTCGTTTATCCACAGCGAAGTGCGAAACTTTCCACGCTTCCCCCACTTTCCGTTCAGCTTCAGGTAAGGGCAAACAAGCAGAATGTGGGGAAAAGCGAAAACAAAACCTCGCAGAAATCTCATAACTAACCTTTATTTGTTTTGTGGCCAAACTGCGTCGAGGATATCCGACGCTGATAAGCACCCACGCAGGGCCATTAAAAATCCCTTTTGTTTCAAGGCGAACAAAGCCACGCCCTCGACACCCTCTCTGTGTAGAATACATGGTGTAGAACAAATGTTGTATGCAAAGGCGGCCAAGAAATTAAGCGTGCCGACGCTTGTTGACTGCAAATGCCAAAAAGTTGCGTAATAAAGTGCGCCGCAGAAGCCGCAAATTATAATTTTAACCTTTTACGCGCCTCGAACTGTTGCCCAGGGCATGGGTGGAGAGTGCAGGGGGGGTCATACGACATGTGTGCCGGCAGCGATAAGCGACAAGTCTGGTGGCCTTGTCTAATAGAATTAAAACCCGAACGAAAGTGCTCGAAGCGCATCGCAGCGCAAAGGTCGTGCCGGCCTTTAATGGTTGCCCAGAGACCCCCTCCTCACCATCTCACCACCACCTAACCAAAACCCCTGTCGGACGAGTGGCATATGAGTGAAAATATTAATAACAGTAATTTGAATGCTCAACTAGGCTAAAGGGCGAGAGGCGTAAAGGCTCCCCAAAAATTCATATGCAAATGATTTGAAAACATTGCCATCCCCCTGCCCGGACGTGTGGGGCAACCCTTTTCCTACCATAAATTGAAAATAAACCATTTGCCTGTCTTTCGGCCGACTATGGCAAACAATAATTCAGGATTAGTCGCAACTTGTTTGCCCCTCGCCAGCTCCGAGGTTAATTACAACATTCGGTCAGGTCGTTTGTGCCACCAAAAATGGTCGTCCGTTCAACAGGAGATAACGTAATCGCAGGTTTTTCATTTTGGAGTATTACTTTTGCTTTAAGTGCACATTGGCAATTAGAAAGGTATTCTGGTTAATAATAATATAGATAAAGACATATTTAAAAATATTTGTGTTTCGTAGAAGATTGCAATAATTTGTTTTATGATGCCAAAAGACAAATATTTTATAATATTTTAAGGTTTTATATTTTCGAAATTGGCAGAAAGACGAAATTATTTACTAGTTTTTATCTTTCTTCATAATTATATATATAATTTATACATTTTTTATCATTAAATAAGGGTGTATTATATTATTTGCATATGTATTTAGCGTTTAAAGTTTTCCATCGGAAGGTATTATTCAAACTATAATAAGAACATTCTAAATAAAATATAAAAAACTTTAATATAATTTGGGTACTCAAAATAATCGTGACAACTTATGCTATTGATTGAGTAATTCGTTAACTGCTGACAAAAGACTTGATTTTAATTTGAGAACAACAGAAACCACTCTTATGACGCCCACGCAGAATTGTACATTCATTAGCACCTCGTAGACTGTGTTGGGCAAGCGGATAGTTGAGTTGAAATTAAATGTAAATTTAGCCAGCCAAAAACATTAATTGTAAGGCAATCAGTCGCGCAGCACCCACGCAGTCCAGAAAAACCAACAGTGGCAACAACAACTGCAGTTTTCATGGTGGCTTCAATCAAGCAACAATCAACAGCTTGTAACGAAGAGGGGTAGGACAGGGGGAGGGGAGGGTAGCACTGTCAATGATCTTAGCTGCCTGCAGTTGTTGCAAATTGCCGGCACCGCAAATTGTAGCAAGCAAAACAAGCAGCTGGCGACTGGCGACAATTTCGACGATAACACAAAGCAAATAAAAGTGTTAGAAGTTCGCTCTTAGCCAAACAAAACTCTGGAAACATGACATCAACAAAAAAAAAAAACATATTTTTGTGGTTTGTGGTATACTTGTTGTTCCATTTAGATAAATTAATACTGCAGCTTTAGGAACTCAATTTGACT
>SCDT01003545.1:2548-14787 GCA_004143765.1 Drosophila melanica
GCGCCAAGTATCTTTTGAAGAGAATCTTTTCGCACCGTCCGCCCGAGGGTGCTGTCAGACTTCAGAGTTGACTATATACGTATTTATATTCCATTCTTTTTGTGCTTTTATCACCTGCAAAAGGTTATGAAGGAGTCTGTACGCCACTGTCTGGGCCATAAGTATAATGAATATATTATTGCAGCGACGGCGACACAAAACATTTTCTTGAAAGTCAAATTTCACATGAAATTTGGGCAACTGAATAACCGGCTGGATATCTTTGTCATGGCAGTCCATCATTCGAATCTCGACGGCTTTGCAGTGGATTGGAATATCTCCTCTTTTTAACTGTGGTCAATATCTCACCTACCAATATAATAATCAGCAGCAACAACGTTATGACGAATAAAATAACGGTCATAACCCGACAGCTATACCCAAAAACGGTGAACAGATCGGAAAATTCGATAGCATCCCTCAGGTCGCTAAAAAAATACCTTTTGATAACCGTTACGAGCGCTATCAAGTTGGCAAATATCATAATGATCAGCATGGAAATAAGCTGGGACAGTTGAAAATAGTTAATTGGTCTGGATTCGAAATGGGCTTTCCTGAAGACCCACCACATAGCGCATATGCTGGCTGGGCTCCGAGTAGTGCGAGTGGTACAGCCATGAGCTCAGACCGTACAGGATGCAAATGTAGGCAGTGCTGGAGCTAACCGATTGTTGAGCCAATTGCTCATAGCTCGAGGGGATCGGCATAATGTTGCCAAACAACGCCGCGTTCAGAATGCAGATCACCTGAATGGGATCATGTTCCAGTTAACAGACACTCGACTCTCGACTGTTCTACGTACCGCTGTTATTAGGAGTAAAACAGACACGACGCACTTTTTGTTTACCATATTCAGGGACCAATGTGTTTGTCATTGAAAATTTTGTTATTACTTTGCAACAAAATCGAACAGATTGTAAAATCTAAGCAAAACAGTTCAAACAGTTCATAAGAAAATCACAATTTTGCGTATAATACACACGATTTTATATAGTCGTTCTTGTAGTACGAGCAGGCGGACTTCGAAAGAAGCACGTCCCTTGAAATTTTTTAGAAGCATGGGCTTCATGGTAAATGTACGTGTTTAAATAACAAATTTGATGAAAAAAAAAAGGAAATAATAACGTTGCAATCGCGAATAATCGACGTTTTCTAATGACCTGGACGAGTATTCTCGTTCAGGTCATTAGAAAACAATCTTCGAAATTTAGTGACTGTTTTAAAATTTAGAGACGAGAGAGGGATACACAGATTTGTATTTTGTCAGACGCGGCTATGATATTATTTTGAATTTGAATTGTTGCAATCGGCTTAAAAATATAAAAGTTATTAAATGTAGACAAATGTTGAGAGAAGCGGTGAGGAGAAGCACCTGTGCGGCTTAAGCGTATTTGATGGTTGTATATGTACGTTAATACACATGCACAGCTCACATTTATTCATTATTACCAAACAAATAAAATAAATTTCAGATAAAATTATGCTTTGGCCAGTTAACTCCGCTTATTGTCAGGTATATTATATATACACTCGAATAGTATATTAACTATCAAGCAATAGTTTCTTAAACTAGCCTATACCTTATATGAAATACAATGTCTGTTTTCTGTTCGTGCTCTCGATCGATCCTAGTTAACAAACTAAACAAACTAAAGCTTTCGTTCTTTCAATTTACTGTAGCTCTTTCGTATCTTGTATCCTTATCGGGTTGCACAAATGACTTCTATTCATACTCTCAACTATTATTAAAAAGAAAACAATTTTACTAAAAAGAACCTGACAGCAGCCCAAGTCCACATTTGCCCTGTTCTCTATTTCATATAATCATTCAAAGCAAATTGAAATTTCTTTTGGAAGCCTGCCGGCGTACGATTGTGCATTGATGGCACTTATCTTACGGGCGCAGGCACTCACAGCGCACAGCCTCATCCGCCTCGGGCAGAGAGCGAGCCGGCAGCCGGCAGCCGGCGCTAATTCATCAACAGTAAAGGCAATTTAGATACTCATCTAACCGGATATCGACAGGCAGTCAGGCAACTAGATGGAGACAGACAGCGGAGCAGCGGGGCGCCAAGTAAGCAGATGACGATACCGATACCGATACCCTTGTCCCGTGTTGCGGCTGCGAGAGACGCGTCGTTGGTCGTCCTGCAGACAGAGTTTTATAAAATATTGATAGACGTGAAGTTGGCAGCGCATATTCGCTTCCTGTTCGTGTCTGCCGCAGCCATAAATAATTTGCTGTAAATGCAATCGTGGGGTTTCATGGGGCGTAACCAAACCAGAAGTGTGGGACAGGTGCCACTGTAGTGGGCGGAGAGGAGCTGCGGCTGTAACAGCGTGATGCTAATGGGAAGGCGGCGCGGTGCGAAAGTGTTTTATATGAATTATTCGCTGGGAGCCAATTTGGAGCCACGTTTACGAGCACAATTGAAACTCAACACCGTTGCCCACATTCGAGGCCATCGAACGGCATCAGGAATCGGCAACCAGACCGAAGACCGTTGAGCTGAAGAACGGAACAAGCCACTCCTCGATTTGTTGCCTGTCGAAATGCTGTAATTTGTTATGTCTGTGACTGTTGTGTATGTGTGTGTGTTTGTGTGTTTGCGTGTGCTGGTGTGTTTCTTCCCTGGCGCTTTTTAATAGCCACTCTTTCGCCTGACTCACCGACTGTTGCTGCTTATTATTGCTGTTATTGTATCGCTGCTGCCCATTGCCTCTATCGTTGCCCCCTCACCCCCCGCGTGCCTTCCGCATGGTAATGTGTATTTAATGACGCCATATCATGTACAAGCTGCAACATAATGCTCCCAACGACGCGTCCGCTGTCGTCAATGGCCTGGTCCTGGGCCGAACCAGAGCCCAAAAACCTAATGTCCAGTGAACCCAAGCAGCCCGAGCTGCTGGCTGGTGCCAATAAAGCAGCCGAGTGCGACGGCTGTTACGCATTTTTAAATTTCGTTTTTTTTGTTTCCAGTATTTTTTTAATATATTTTCAAGTGGCGCCATAAAACGTGTGCGAGGGCGGCTCTAATTGACGATCTGTCCGTTTACACAGCGCGATAAATTTACCTAATATTGGAACATAAGGACACTAATCGCGATAAGGGATTATATATATGTAAGTTGACGATATTCCCCGAATCACGAATAACGATTACTTACAGCGTTAATTGTCTATTAGTATATTCTTATTTACATAAATTCTTAAAATATTTCAGACAATGTTTTCAGCAAGGAACAACAGTTGGCGGTCGACTCTCTTCTCCTCCTCTTTTCGCCATAGTTGGCAGAGTTGATCCACCGACTGCAGTGTTGCAAATGGTAATCGATATGTTATAGTCGAAAAACCAAGTGGTATTCTTTTGGATTCCCATATATGGGCTGCTGCAATGACTAACTAATTGCTTTTAATTACTGATGTTCAAATAAATTTAAACATCGATGAATCCAACCATATGTAACTTTATACAAGCAAAGAACTGTATTAATTAAATATTCATAAAGCTCTTAAACTATCGACATTGTGTGGCAGTCGCTGTCAATGCTTTCAATGCCACGGCCCCTGCGGGGGGTCAACATCAACTTCCGCTCAATTATATAACAGTTTTTCAGCAACAATCATTTTTAAGTGCCATCAGCAGTTATCAGGATGCGAGAAGGCAAATGTGGGGTCTGGTTGGCTGGGAGGCCTTTTAGTGGGGACTGCAGCATATAAAATAGCTAGTTGCACGCCCGATTGCCTTGTGGCAGGGCATCTTTGACTACGACTTTGACTTCTGCTGGTCAGCAGCATAAGCAGATTGAAACAATCTCCGGTGTGGTGTGTGTGTGAAAGCTTCGGTAATCGCAAAACCTAAGGAACGATGCTTTTTGCTTTTTAAATCGGCTGCCTCAGCTGCTTCTTATGTGTTCGGCGCCTGTCCCCGCCCGCTGCAACTGTCAGTCGGATAATTTATAATGAAGTTTCCTTATTGACAGAGCCGGGCGGATGCGGATGGGGGAGCCACCCCCACGCTGAAAGTGGTTGGCATTTCCGTTGCATTGATTTTTTGCCGTCATGCATGCAGCTTGGCTGACAAGCGGCATAAATTATGGACAGCAACAACAGCAAATAACAAAAACAACGCATAAATTGAAAATTACCTAGCAGCCGAGGAGTATTGGCGGCGACTTTGAGTCAAGCAAATAACAATCAAAATCACTTTCGACCCCAGGACGATTTATTTATACGGAATAAAACACCATTAGAAGCAGCAGCGGAGCAGCATCAGAAATCACAAATATGAGGCCTTAATCGCTGGGGCCGGCCACTTCTTCTTCTACTTCCACCTCCACTGCCACTTCGACATCCCCTCCCACATCCACATCGTCAGATCGTCAGTGGTTTTGATTTATTGCTATTTTATTTGCGCATATCCTTATTTGCCTTGTGTCGACTTATGCCCCGTCCCGGGCTGAACTGTCAGCTACTAGCGACTGCCTAAGGCTATTTTATTGTTCGATAAGTTATCAGCGGTCGAGCAAACAACCAGCCGAGCAAAGCAAACTGAAGACATCATGCTCGGTCTGGGCATTGGATTGGACATGGCCCAGTCTCTGTCTCTGAAGCTAGCGATATCATAACTTGGCTCGCTCGGGAAGAAGCTGTGTTTATGTTTCGTACGGGCTGCCAGCCTGTCACAATGCCGAGCGGCGCATAAATCTAAATTAAATGCCTTTTGAGCAGAAAAAAGTAAGACGTCTCCAATTGTAAAAGCTCGACTAGAAGTTATCCTACAAATATAAATATAAAGAATTTATCGAAAACTTCTATTTAAATATGAGATATTGAGAAATATCTTAAGTAAATACAATCTTCTTTTTGGTTCTCGACTAACATGGGGATACATACAAAGGCTATAAGCAAAAGTTTAATTTAGGATCGGCTATCAAGTTCAAGGTCTGATGTATGCGCTTTTTATATAAAATATACCCGTCTTAAGCGATTTCCAGGGCAGCAAATGGAAGTAAAAACATTCAGCACGTTGTCACTCGTTGTGACTGTGTGAAAAAGGACTTGGACTTGGACTCGGCTTGGGACTTGCACTCCCACAGCCACACCCAGTTGTCGTGGGGCTTGCTTAGTGGCCGGCGCAAATAAATATTAATCATTGTGTAATAATTTTCTGCTGTCAGCTAAATTTAAGCAAAGTATTCATAATCCACAAGTGAAAAACCACTTTTGACAAATCGTTTTGTGCGTCTTTTTGCCCAACGTATTTATCGCATATTTATTTGGGAAAGAAGCAGCAGCTAACAAACACTTTTAAAGATGCCAGCTTTGAGTTTGGAAAAGCCGACTTGATTTTCATAGGACAAAGGCAAATGGGATTGTAATAATGAAAATATATTTAGGGGCGACACCTTCACAGGTTTAGCCAGAACGGGGCTCGAGAGTAGTCGGCTGCTAGCTGGTTGGGGTCAAATGAAAATGTTGTTTATGCACGGGGTGTCATGTGTGTGTTCGTGGGCGTGGCTGGGTCTACATTTTGGCATTGTCCTTGCCTTGTTGGACGTTGGTATTCGATGCACGTAGCGCATTGTTTGAATTTCATGGCGACTTTATGAGTTTTGTAATCAAACAAAGCCACACACACGTGCACACACATTCCCCACAAACACAAACACAAACACACACACACACACACACACTGATGATGTTGTTGCCTTAACCTGCACATTAATATTGCCACTACTTGAACCCACATGCGGCTGCTTTGAGACAAACGTGGCGCTTGTTAATGCTAATGAGGCACGCCGGACAACCAGATATTAATGCCAGACAAACTTGGCCAAAACTCGGCGCGAGCTGCAGCAGCATCCACTTAAAATGTCTGCTGGATATATTTTATAGCATACTCTTAGGCGCAGACGTTACCTGGCGTGGCGAAAACAAAAAACCTGCTTGACAATGTGATTTATTTGTGTGCAGCACTTAAAACTAGACACACATACAATAGACGCCACGCCCACAACGCTGGTGTTAGACAGTCTGTAAATTGAACGACGCTGTTTCTGGTGCTGTTCCAGGGCTTAGTCAGCAGACGTCCGGGCAAACAAAAGACAGCCCACCCAAAAATTAACTAAGCAACAGTGTTGCTCGAAATACCCCACCACGAACTAGAGCTAAGCCAACACTCGCCCAGCCCACCCACTGGGCAAATAGCCAAAGCACTGCGGATGGTCCTTTGCATGTCAGGAGCATGTCGTGCTATCGGCGCTATCGGTGACCATCTATACCGCCTGCCTGCTCAAAAGCATTAAATAAATATTTGCTAGCCTCTGCAGGAATTTTTCAACACGTCGCCACTAAACGCATAAAGCACAACAATGCCGAGCATACCATGGATATACCAATACCAATATTATATACACACACACACACAGCCGTATATCAACAAAAAAGAAAATTTTCTAAATATCATATCATCAGCATTTTTCGATAGAGTCCTCATTTGTTCGTTGGGTTGGGGGAGAGGTCAGCATGCGGCTTTTGGGGTTGACTTCGGTGGACAGTTCAGTGTTTACCATTTATTTTTGATTTAGGTATTTAAGGTGCGGATAGACACTAATGTGTGTGGGTGTGCGTGCGAGCGTGCGTAAAGGCTCGACGATTGTGTGTATTCAGGGCAGTGCAGGGTATCCACCAGAGTGTTGACAGCTTAAGTGCCATTTGGCAGCTCAAGCATTACAAAACTCGAACAATTTAATATCTATCAGAATTAACAACTTGTGACAAGCAAAAAATATCGAATAACAACTGCACAAATCGTTAAAGTATCTTCCAAAAGCATTTAAAAAATGCATTCGATTATTAAAGTGAGAAAAGGTTAAAGCTTGTAAAGATTGTTAGATACACTGCAAATGCTATTTATGACCATTTTACACTCATAACTATGCTTCGTTAGTGCTTTGGTCACAGCTAATAATGAAAATTCATTTCGCTGTTGTCTTTTGACTTTACTTATTTGAAATTAATTTATCCAAATTAAATTAATAATTAAAATTTGAATCTATTCTCACATATTGTTTTAAGCAATTATTTATTCGCAGCCATAATAATGTTTTAGTTAATATGATTTTCTGTCAGGTTGCACTTAATATATGCACGTGACTAAAAAGGACTTTTAATTTATGCAATTTTCATTATTTGCACAGCATATCTAATAAACGCAAGCTACACAATACGCACACAAACACAAACACAACCACATACGCACACACAATGCTATAAACAGATGTCGTAACAATAACAAAATGGACGACGCGTGCTAAACATTTGAATTGAAAATAATTAACTCGCATGCTAATTAGCTGCATTATCAATACAAAGCGCTTTATTGACATTGGCTTGGGTGGATGCGCTGTTGTTTATGCCTCAGCGGGCTAATATCATACGGCTGTAACTAACAGGCAACAGGCATTAAAGATTTACGCAGTTGGCTTTTGGAGTCAAAACGTTTCGCTAATGGCTATTTATGCAACCCATAGATACACTATATATTCATATATGTATATGGTATGAATAACCTAAGTCATCAAAAGCGCAATATCAGCAAATGTGCGCCAAGTGCAATTTGGAACCACAACATAAATCATGTGGCAGACACACACACACACACACACTGTGTGGCAAAAGCCTTCAAGTGTCCTTTTGCTGCCTTGGCATGCGTTGAATAAATTTATTGTTGTGCATTATGTTGCANCACACACACACACACACACTGTGTGGCAAAAGCCTTCAAGTGTCCTTTTGCTGCCTTGGCATGCGTTGAATAAATTTATTGTTGTGCATTATGTTGCAGGTCCTTCATATGCACATACGTAGCCGTATAAAAAATGTCCATTATGAATATAAAATGCATTGCATTTAACCATGGCAACCACTTAGCGGGCCAACTAGATGGCCGCATTGAGTAAATAGTGCCTGGCAACTCGTTTAAATGAGAAATAGTCGCGACTCGCGACTCGTTTTCTAATTATGAATATTAATTGCAGTGTAAGCCCCTGTCAGACCTGCAAGTGGGAGCTAATCCCTGACAGGCTCACCAAATAAACTCAAAACTAATGGCGCAAAAACAGAGTCTATGAATAAATCACAGCAGATTAACTCGTAAATTATGCGAAAAAGGATAAGAGCTCAAATGTAGAGCCCAGTGTCTGATCCTAAACAAATAAGGGCGCAAACTAGACGCAGTGCCCAAAACACAAGCCAGATTCCGAGCTACACTCAAAAACAAACAGTTCATGTCTGTATATATACACAGATATATATAAATTGATATGCATAAAATCTGTTCTATTTGCATATGTCGATATGGAGTCCAGAAGAAAATGCTAAAAAGCTATCAGTGAAAGGTGAGCACTTTTTAAATGCAGACAAATAGTTTATACCGAATATTTGTTTCCTAAACATATTTGGTTACATAGCGATTTCCACAATAAGTTCAATAAGTAATTTGAATATATAATCAAAGAGTACCCTCTCTTTTTTATTTATTGTGATACATGAACCAGAAACTTTGTCATTTTTATGCCAGAGAGCACTAAGAACAGCCTGCTTCCACTGTCAACCACATGGCGTATGCGTAATTTTCCATATTTCATGCGAATAACAAGTCTGAAGCCCAAACTGCGCATTTGTCTTGCTCGTCTGTTCGCCTGTCATGTTTCACATGTTGTGTGTACAATTTCAAGTGGATGTTTAGTTTTTAGAAGAGTCAGCAGAGAAAAAAATATATTTGATATTTTTGCAAATTTTAATTGCTTTAGCATGGCAATTTATGAGCTCGGGCTATAATACAAAAATCATTTATGCATACATTTATAAGGGGCACAAAAACAAGTGCTTGTCCATATGTTTGTCATATATATACTTTTTAATGATTTAAGCAATTAATTCTAAATTAAATCAAAGCTCAAACAAAAGCTCTCGAGTTTGCGTGCTTGTTCTGTTTCAATGTTTGTTTGGATTTTTATATTTAATTTACGGAAAGAAATGAATAAACACATTTTGCTCTTGGCAAATACTGAGAGCTCAAAAGTCCGGAGCAACGTTGAAATAAGTTCTTTTAATTAAAATTTTCCAAAGTTGGTAAACGTTAAGTTAGATTCATGAATGCATACAATTTCTATATTGTCTGTTAACCAAAAAGAAGACCCTTGTTCTGTTTTAAATAACTAACTAAACCCTAGTGGAGTATTCATCAGTTGCATCATTATTTTTTATATACCATCTAATTCATTGTAATGGGCGTGGCTAGCGACTGGCAAATATTATGCATTGACAATATTTTTCATGTACATCTATTTCTGCTATATTGGCAAAATACGAAATTGTTTTTGAACGTTCATTTTTTGGCAAAGATAGTCATAAATAAGCCAGCAACTGACGCTGACTGGACAATCAAGCCCACGTCTTCATTGTCCAGTTGTTCATTGTTGTTGTTGTTGTTGTAGCTGCGCAGTTTTTGCTGACTTCAATGCGGGGCGCGCCCTTTTCTGCTGCATCTGCGGCAATTTAACCCCTGCCCTTCAACCCATTGCCCCAGCCAATTCACCCGCATTGTGCACAAATCAAGTTATTACGCTCAAGGCAACACATGTCTGTGTGTGTGTGTGTGTGTGGGTCACATATGGCGCGCATAAATAGTTTCGGCATTTTCCTATTTTCCATTGACTTTGTCGCGCCGGCCAAGCGGCAGTCGGGGCATCTACAAAGTTTCTTTATGCGCTTTCCATGAACATTTCGTGGCAGGTTTATGTATTTAATGGACTTTCCACAAGTTTTTCTTGTTGGTTTCTTTACTTTTTTTCGTTGTCGCTGTTGTTAAGTTTCTTTTCTTTTGCGCGTCTGCATGTGGCAACAACAACAATGATGACGATGATGATGACAAAGTCACATTATGTCCATTGCGCAAAGTTTTGTGACGCCAGCATTTATAACCGTTCCAGCGTCCATTTTGATTATTAGCAGGCCACAAACGCACTAGCCGGGAGGGCGGGAAGGGGAAAGGCGTGCATTTTGGGCCAACGAGCGACGCACTTTATTATTCAATTATTTTCACAGACATCTCTGTAAGGAGCTCAGTTGCTCGAGGCATCGACTTTGGCGCCAGCTCAGCTATAAATAGTTCAATGCAAGGCAACATTTTCCCCGCCCACCCCGAAAGGGGGTTTTAATCATTCACTCGCTAAATTTAAACAACCCTGAAGCNCTCAGCTATAAATAGTTCAATGCAAGGCAACATTTTCCCCGCCCACCCCGAAAGGGGGTTTTAATCATTCACTCGCTAAATTTAAACAACCCTGAAGCCCTGCTCTTGACAGAAGCCCTGACATTTAACCAGCTACAGTTCAGGGACAACCGCTCTGAACCTTCAAACTGGCAGCTGACTAAGGCAATAGCAAAGCTAAAGGCTGAAACACTGAAAGGCGGGCAAACAAATTCTATTGAAAGGCATTGCGAATGCTTCTTTTAGTCTAACAACAACTCAATGCCAAAGGTCAAATAAGCACAAGCATTGAACCAGGTATAAACAACTGCCAACACAAAAAAGGTTTGCAGCTCATGTGAATGCAAAGTGGGTGGCTAAGGGGGAGGCTTGGGAGCAACAGCGATTGGCTTTAACACAGACTCATAAAAACTGTACTTAAACTGTGCACTCAGTTCGATACGGCAATAAAACACAAATACANGAGGCTTGGGAGCAACAGCGATTGGCTTTAACACAGACTCATAAAAACTGTACTTAAACTGTGCACTCAGTTCGATACGGCAATAAAACACAAATACATCATAAGGCCAACGAGCATCAGAAATTAATAACCTTAGCATTCATTGAGAATTTTATGCAGACATTGGAAATTCCGATCCAGGGCGTGGCACTGCATAAATCTTATGCATTCCAGCATCCAGTCAGCGAAAGGGCAAAGGCAAAAGTTGCCCAGGGTTGCCAAGCTGCCAAGTTGCGAGCTGTTTGCGTGGCTGGAGCAGCTCCAAAAAGGGGAGTTGGCTGCTTGTCAGATTCTTTGACTTGCCGCCCTTTGTCTGCCAGCTGTAATAAAGTGTTGTCATGCATTCCGTGCAAACAGTATATCATATTTACAACAACACAAACAACAACAACAACACTCAGAATCCAACAACACAGAATCCTCTTCATGTCATTGCAAAGAAGGAAATCAACTGCAGCATCACTTTATGAAGCCAAAATATAGCATAATAAACATTTTTATAACTTTATTTTAGGTGAGTAAGAGAACCCAAATGCGTCAAGATAACCAAGTTAATCAACTGTAAAACTTTTCAATATAGATACGAATAATCCACGGTATATAATTTATATGACGCAATTAACTTATGAAATATAATATTCCATCTACCCTAACTCAAAGTGTTTTTCTAACAATCCTTGATAAAGGATAGGCTGCTATGATTTAGGTATATAAAAATGAAATAAAATAATTGTAGCATTATTTTCAATCATTAAAATAATTCTCGTAAATTAATATGTATTTCACTACTACTATTTTAATACATTAAAATAGATTTTAAAAAATGAAAAAAATGATGGAAAAAATAAATATTTCCCTAATTAAATTATTTTTTGTAATCCTTTAATATGTAAATAAATAGCAGATTGTGTTAAACAAGCAAACAAAAATTAAAAAAAATATTTTTTTTCTTTTTTTTTTACAATATTTATATGTTTGAATAACAATGAAATTGTAGATATGTTATTTACTGGTTAATAATCAATTTATATTCAATTGAAAGCAGATACTTCTAGTCGCAGCTCTAGTGTAGCATACTCTGAAATTCTTAGGTATTTAAATATTGATTTCCATCTCACCACATAGACTAGAGATACACCCAGTGCCATTAAATTTGTATGCTCTAATGGAGGTGAAGTCTTTCGGCCGTTGTTGTTGTCGTTGTGGCTGCAGCTGTTGCAACTGCTGATGCTGTTACTATTGCTGCTTGTTATGCTGCACTTGTCTACTTCACACTTAACATCCGCCTCGGCTGTTCCTGTCTGTCGCCAGTTTGATTTGTTATTGTTTACGAATGTTGAATGAAAAGCCAACCTCCCCTCCCTCATGTCTGTCCGTCAGCCTCTCTGGCCGTCTGCCTGTTTGTCTGTCTGTCTGTC
>SCDT01003546.1:0-10988 GCA_004143765.1 Drosophila melanica
GCTTGGGGCTGGCGCATTTGTGTTAACATTGTACGCCTTCGGGTTGCGCGAGGGAAAACTCTGAGACTTGTTTTTCAAATTGACGCCTTCAATTTTGCTGATGTATGCTAAGTAGTAGAGCCCAACACCTTTTGCTAATTTCTAACTAATTTCTAGTATTAGTAGGCAACGATACTACGCTAGTCTATACTTTTTGTTGTTGCGAAAAAATCATTTTAAAAATTATATATAAAAGAAATAAAAATGTGGAAATTTTCTTACCCATGTCTGTTGATATGCCGCCGTATTGTGTTAAATCAGATCTTATCTTACCTGAAAATGCAGAAGACCAGAGAAGAGAAACGTTTAAAAAATGCTAAAAAATTGTTAACTCTCCACCAGCCTCCACCGCTCCACAACATGGCCATAACGGCTGAGAGGGAGCGGCGACGCCGGAGGGGAGCGCTTAAGCAGCCGCACGTGTGGTGGGGCCACTTGAGTAAATTGAAACTAAGCTTTGTTGTTGTTGTTATTGTTTTGCTGCTGCTTTAGCCATAATGCAGCAAATTGCCAGAGTATTAAAGTGGGTGGGGGAAGGGCTAGCATAGTGTAAGCTAAGTACACTTTGAACAGTAGCCGATTAAAGACACGTTCTTTTGTTTCGAGAAGAGTAAGCCAATATTTTAAGTTAAACTTGCTTTAACAGCCTCTTAACAGCAATCTTAGCCAAATAATCAGATTCATTTTGAAAATTGAAAATAAACATTAAAAATAAAATGTGAAAGCTTTAAAAGTTTTTTGCGAAAAAACTGTAATAATTTGTATGCCACTTTAACCAAATAAAATAAAATATAAAAAAGAATAATTAAAAACCTACAGAAATATATAGAAATATATAATTGCAAATAAGTAAATAAATATAAAAAAAACTTTATAGAAATATTTTTTTGTTATAATTTTACGCGTTCACGAAGTGAAACTAGTATATGGGTTTGTGCAATGTCCGCTGCTGTCGGCGCTATTGAAGATAGAGACTTGAAACTTTGGATATATACTTGCAAATCGCAAAAAATTCAAAAAAATTGTATTTTCGAAAATTAATATTTTTTGAATATGGAGTCAATATATAGGAAAAATCATGATCAAAATGCCATCAAACTTTAAAATCGGTTCACTTTTGACAATTTTATGAGGGTTTGATATATGTACGCTATGGAATCTGACTACTTTACATCTCAAAATTTTTGTCGATTTTGGGATGATTTTTCACCAAAAATTTGACCCCGCCAAAATCATTTTCAATGTTGTTTTTTATGCTAATTGTGACAAATAAAATCGACTTAAACTATAAATTCGCAATTCTAAATTTGGAAAAAATTTTTTTTTTCAAAATTCACAAAGGGGGAGTACATGCTTTTTTGGCCAAAAAATTCAACAAAATTGTATTTTCGAAAATTAATATAATTTGAATTTGGAGTCAATATATAAGAAAAATCATGATCAAAATGCCATCAAACGTGAAAATCGGTTCACTTTTGACAAAGTTGTNTTTGATATATGGGAGTTATGGAATCTGACAACTTTACATGTCAAAATTTTTGTCGATTTTGGGATGATTTTTGACCAAAAATTTGACCCTCTCAAAATTACTTTCAATGTTGTTTTTTATGCTAATTGTGACAAATAAAATCGATTAAAACTATAAATTCGCAATTCTAAAGTTTTGAAAAAATTTTTTTTTCCAAAATTTACAAGGGGGGAGTACATGCTTTTTTGGCCAAAAAATTAAAAAAAATTTTATTTTCGAATATGAATATTTTTTGAATGTGGAGTCAATATACAGGACAAATCATGATCAAAATGCCATCAAACGTGAAAATCGGTTCACTTTTGACAATTTTATGAGGGTTTGATATATGGGAGCTATAGAATGTTTTATTTAAGAACGTGAACGAGTAAAACAGTCGGTATCGCCCAACTGCAATGTTCTTGTTTTTATTATATCTTTTACTGTTTTTGAAGGTACCGTTGCTACAAATTTTACTTACTAGTAATGTTATATATTNAGGAAAATGTAGGTCGTATTTAATTTTCAATTTTAATTTATATAAATTACACTGAAACAAAATTGTTTTTTGTGATTTTTATATTCTTATAATTATCATATTTTCTATATATATTTATTGGATATTTTGTTGCATTAAGTAGTACGTTCAGCTATGTATATATTTATAGACAGATCACTTGACATTTCGTCTGGCGCAAGAAGAGCCGTTGCATACGCCTTGACCAAACCCACTTGCAGGCACCCACACACAACCCACTTCGCCTCCGACTCCGCCGTCTCCATTTCTATCTCAGTCTCTGTCTCGCTCGTATTTCTATTTTATTTTTTCACAATATTTAGCGCCGTTTGTTTGTTTACGCCGTGAAAGTGCAAAATGTAAACAATCAAAATGCCAACGCTCTTAAAAAGTAGGCGGCCTGAGGTAGTAGTGGAGAGGGTGGGTGTGGGGGGTAGGAGGTAGTCCTGGAGTCGTTGAAGGTGGCACAGCAAAAAGGTAAAGTATAAAAATATGATTTAATGGCAGCGATAAAACACGTGTGTATTTAAATATGCGCGCCTGGCGCCTGAGTAAACGTAATTTCCAGCTGAAGAGCATACACAGAGTGTGAGATACAGAGAAAGAGAGAGAGAGAGTGGGAGAGGGAGCACAGCTGAGCCAGACGGACAGCCAGATGCAGACAGCAGACACAGCGCCCAAAAAGAAAAACAACAAAGAAAAATATTAAATTAAAAAGCAAAAGAAACCCAACTATGAGAGCAATGGGGGACTGTGGGCAGGGGCGCCAACTAAAAGTAAACGGAAAATTTGACAAACGCTTGCTTTTTTTTGCAGCAGCAATGAAAATTATGAAAATTTTACAAGAGAGCGACTAACCGAGGGAGAAGAGAAAAAAAGGGGCAGCCACTTTAGACAAATTCAAACAAATGGTTGGCGGCTCGCCGTAGCGACGGCAGACAGAAGTCTGGTTGCAAGGCGTGGGGGGAGGCGGAGCAGCGAACGGGGTTTGTGTGTGTGTTAGGGGTGCTGAAAGTGTTTACAAGCGTCGTGCGCGTCTACAAATTAAACATTTAGTTTGTGGCTTGAACCGGCAACCAGTTCGTCAAGTGCAGCAGCCAGCGCCAACCCGTCCCCCTTGGCACACACTAAGTCTTACGTCTGCTGGGTGTTTGCGTTTTCACACCTACATAAAAGCGCATTTAGCCGATTTTTTATGACTCTTTAAACCGGCGCGCGGTCTTGACAAATACCCAGCCGCATAAATGAGCCAACTGCACCAGATAGAGACAAAGAAGACAAGGAGAATAAGCGAATACGGGAAAGAGATAGCGCGCATTTGCTTGCAACATCTTTGCGTTTTTATTGCCCCATCAAAGAAGCTGATACAAATCTTAATTGCCGACCCAAATAAATAGACGAGACATCGGCCACACGTCTGCCCAGAGAATACACTAGTATATCATATCATATCGCATCGTGCCAGGGCAGTAGCTCTCTTTTTAAATTTAAAGTCGAAGCTAAGAAAAAGTCAACTATTCATGGGGAAAACTCGTTAGCTATTTAGCATAAACACTTTCCAGTCGAGCGACAAGTTTGACCAGCAACTGATAAGAACTAAAACAACAACAACAACAGGAGAGGCAAACAAGTTGCAACGAAAGAAGTCATTAAGGAAACATTAAATTGACATTAATGTGGCAAGGCGCAGGCGGAGACTGAGCTGCAAATGGAGGCACCACCGGTCAGAAGTCGTAGGTTGAGAATAGTTGGGCTCCCAAGCGCCAGCGGCCGTTTCTTGGTGAGTTCAATGAACGGTTGTAAATCAAAAGAGTTGGTCCATTACTCATGTTGGCCAAATGTCGCATATAGCACATCGATTCCCTTTTACCAAATATTTAAACTGGTATAACAGTTACCCAGTTTTGCATGGAGCACTCGTAAATCACAAATTCGAGAGGAGGCTACCGTTCAGGGCAGAGCAGAAAAGTGTTAACGATGGGCAAATAAGTTGGTCGCTGGTGAAATGCCCTTACCAAAAATTGTGCTTCGCATAGGAAATACTTGTAAAAAGTGGAAAAATCAAATCTCTTTTTTTTCATATTGAAAATATTTAACGATAACTATAAATTGCCTATAAAGAGATGTTTAAACTTCAGTACAAAATACACAAATATTATTAAATGCTTTAATCGAACTATCTTAATCATTGTTTATTTACTAAACTTCATTGCACACTTTATTTGATCATTTTTGTGTTGCTTGAATCACAATTTGTAAATAAACCATATGAGCTATAACAGGTTTAAGAGGAAATATTCTAAAAATTAAATAAGATAATTTATGCCAAATGTAGATGATTCACTTGGCTGCTTATATGTGAAATATAATCTAATGTGATCTGCAACCCTTTACACATATTCAAAGTATATCTGCAGATAGTTCGTTACGTGTTTGGCATCATGAACACACACACGCGAGTGTGAGTGTGTGCCACTAACTAGTTGACTTGCACTAAGTCTCGCATAGTTTTGGTCTTTTGGTCTAGTGCCTCAAGGTAGTCACTGCATAATTGTGAACCTATAAATCTTTGTCTCTTTTGTTTTTCGAGATTTCTATCTTAATTGAAGCTCATTATAATATGCGTTTCCTACGTTTCCAACATAGCGCAACTTGTGCTACCAACGCACCCAACGATCTGACCCAGCTGGGCACATATATTTCTATATATCTATATGTGTGTATATATTTATATATATGTCTGCCCATTCATGGAGTCAAAGTCGAACTGAACCGATTCTCGTATTCAAATGCCAACTTGGCTGGAGATCAAGTTCAGTTTGTGGTGCGTGGCTTTTGCACTTGGTCAGCAGCTGCCTGGTGGCTGGTTGAGATCAGATCGCAATCAGCATTCGAGCCAGCCACAAATCCAATCCGATCTCGGCGAGGGCCCACCACCAATGAATTATTAATAATAAATAAATCATTATTAAAATCAAAATAATACGCAAATATGCATATTATACGACAGCAAACGCACACAGATACAAACACTGGATACTCATGTTCAGATACTTATACGCAGATACTCATTTTCGGATGCGGCACATAGATGGCCATATCCAAAAACTTCATGGCGTTGCCAACCTGTGTTTCTTTTCATGTTTACGCCACTTTCTCATATGCACATACCCATCTAGACACCATGTGTGTGCATATATATATATATATATGTATATACACACAAGTGGTTATAATGAATGATTTGTTGTTTTATAATAAACACGCCGAACGGCGTCGCAGTCGGCGTTGCCGCTATGACGTATGTTGGGGACCTGGGCCCAAAATGTAGTATTTTTTTTTGTGTGTGTTGGCCACTGCGGCGCTCGCTGTTGCCCTTATAGCCCCGGCAACCCTTCCTCTTACCCTCCGTCCTCCCCTTCACTCACTTCCCCCATCTACAGTTGACCCTTTGCATGGCGCGTTTTCGTTGCAGTTTTGTTCGTGTGTGTATGTGTGTGTGTGTACATAAGAGTGTGTGAGTGTTTGTGCTTCTCGCCGGAGTTGTGTTGTTGTTTTTATTAGGTATCAAAAACACCTTAAAACATGATTTTGCAACTGCCAAGACGCAACCGACGAACATTGGTATACGATTTAAGAAACAACAGAAAATATATTCTAAATTTTGTAAAATTTGTAAAATTGTTAAAATAATCTAAGTTTAAAATTCGAAGCAAAAAAATAACAATTTTATAAGACATTTTTGATTTTCATATTATTGTCGTTTTAAAATCATAAAGATTTAAACATTTTTGTATATTACGTGCGATAACAAAATTAAACACTTCACAAAATTAATTTGGTATTTTTACAAAATTTGAACAATTAAAATATAAAAATATTTTTAATAATAACCATGTTAATTTCCTTAAAAATGTGTTTTAAATATACGAAGTTAATGTTAAAATTTACATAATCTAAAAGATTTAAATAAAATTTGTGTTGTTATAGCGATGCCAGTCTAATAAATGAATAATATTTAAATAATATTCTTGTTAAATTTATTTAAAATTGCATATAAATATATATTTTAATAATTTGGCACAGAATTCAAATTTATTGAATTAAAAAAAAAAGAATAGAGATATGAAAATTAATCAAATGAAAATTGAATTACTTTACTTGAATTGTTATTTTCATTTTTTATGTTTAAGTTTTGGACTACATCTTGTTTTGTTACCCACTGTGTGTGCTGGCCTATAGTCAAAAATTGCTTCTCGCCCTGCAGTCTTTTTGTCTTTATTTTTTTATTTTTTCTTTTCATTTTTTGGGGCCATGTGTCTGGGCCACTTTGCGTTGTCGTCGTCGTCGTTGAAGTCGATGTCTGTGCTCGAGTCGTTGTCCGACGGCCGCCAAGGTGCTTATTAAATTCCTTATTTAAAAATACATTAAAAAATGCAAGAAGCTGCCCCAGAACACAAGCCAATCCCCGAATGCGGCGAGTCATCAGCTGTGCCGAATGTTGCCCCTGCCACTTTGTCTGCGTCTGTTGCAGCCGCATCCGCTGCAAGTTGTTAACCAATTTTTCAATCGATTTGATTTGCTTTTGATTTTGCATTTTGCTGTTTGTTTCAAATTTGATTAAAAGCGCGCGTTGAAAATGTTTTCCTGTTGCCCTCGCTGCATACATAATCATCAACAACAATTTTTGCGCTGGGGGTGCGTGCCACTTGTGGCCTATTAATTGCACGTTGCAGTTGCTGGTGCAGTCGCAGTTGCAATTGCTGCTATTCCTGTTGCATGACATACCAAAAATTGCAGTGCATTGGCATTTGAACTGTTTAAACTGCGAGCTGTTTGTTATGAGTTATGCAATGCTGGCCAAAAATGTTGCCAAGAACATTAGCCTTGACTGAAATGGAACTCGACGTGCCTCCGGCCATTGTACGTGTGAACCACAATTGCGTTGCTCTGCAACTAATTGACAGAGATTTCCACAACCCAAAAAGGTCAATAGGTTCGAATTCTACCTAAGCACCGAAACAATGTCCACGGATAATTGCGCCCATTTGCAGACTCAGCGTGGAAGCTGGCCTAAAATATGAATTATGATTGCCCAGGACGTGTCAATTGCAGGTCCTGGTCAGCGCTATCTCAAGGTCATTTTTTGACAAAAAAAGAAAGAGAGGCAAGATACATTTGCGGTTCGTCTTTGTCGCTGATATCGATCTTATTTTTAGCGTGGGTGCTGAGACAAGCAAGAAAAATTAGCCAAACAAATTTGGGCCCCAAGACACAACATGTCAGACACACTTACACACACACACACACATCATACACACACAAACATACGCGTGTGGGGCCCAGGCAAATAAAGCAAATTTACGAATTTATGTTGAAATTTATCGATAATGACTTAAAAGCCTTCAGGACAATGATTTAATGGCCCCGCGTTCAGCGTGTTCACACATAACACACAAAAGCAACAACAACAACAACAACAACAACAGCACAAAACGCCAACACAAACACCCAAGAGGCCAACAAAACTGAAGTAGGTTCTCAAATCTTAAACCATGTTTAGATACGATAAAAACGGAATTTTTCATTATTTTCTTGGATTATTTCGCGTTCGGCCGCTGGAAATGATCGATGATCGCTGGAAGTGTGCGCCGATTTATTTATGGCTTGATTTTGTTTTGCTCTGTGCGAATATTTGCGCGATGGCATCAGTGGCTCACAGCCAAAACCGCTCGCTATTAAATTATTGTGCACATTTCAAATTGTTTCGAGCGCTATGTAAATCAAAAGTGCAAACAATTTTGCATTTGATATTGATTTTAATAGATATTTTATAGAAATCAAATAATCAAGATTAGATAAAACGTATTTGATAGGCAAATACATTAATTTAAATTTGTGTTGTGCATTTAAACAAAAAAAAAAAAATGTTTGTCTAACTTATTTGTTATTATTTTTAGAATTGTTAGCTGAGTTGTTACCCTAATAATATTATATTTATAATTTGTATTTTAAGTAAAGATTTTAAAATATATATAAGGCAATCTCAGATTTTAGTAGTTGTAAAGTTTGTTTCTACGTTTTCATAATATTAAATGATCAGAAAGCTCTTTTAACAAAAGTACGCAAACTGCCTCTGTTATTAGTATTCACCTTACAAAATTCAACATCACCTCTAACAATTCTGCGGCGTGGTGAGTTAGTTGCTAATATCGTATTCTGATTGGAAACGCAGCTAGCATAATTACACAAATTCTCTAAAAAAAAACTCAGGTAAGAAACAGACTTTATTAGAGCCCTACAAGACCTATTTGCAGTTGGGATTATTTAAGCTAACATAACAGCCAGGTTTTGAGTGCTGCACAGAGAAAATATGACTGCGACACCCTGTATAAATATTTTAGCAAAAGAGGGGCATCATAAATTCCATTACGATCATCTCGCTGGGTTATATCAAAATCGATTGATTGAGATTGAGGGAAAGAGCGCAGGAACGAACCAGTTCCGTCGAGAAAACCTGTCGCCTGAACGTACCTTTAGCTCGAATTTAGTTCAACTTTAATTGTTTTTTAACCAGCAGCTGCCCCTTTGCGGTTCGGGGTGCCAAGTTTGTAATTATCGATAGCCCAAGTGAAATTTGATTGATTTTTGCGAACCTCTCTCCCCTCCCCTCACCCAAGACAAGTCTGCTGTTTTTCTTTCCGCCCCGCGGCCCAAGTGGCACATAAATGTTGCAAACTTAACGCGTTCGCAAAGGCGAAATAAAATTTATGTTTGCCCGCTGACCACCTACATGAAGGCGGTCATAAATTTCGCACAATTCAGCATTTTTTTGGGGGGTCTTGAAATGAATTTCGATGTATTTTTATTGGCAATCGATTTGGAAAAGGAATTTCGCTGCGTTTCGATGGCTGAAGGTGTTATGAGTGTGTTGTGGCTTATCAGCGACTGTTTGAACTCTAAGCCTCGAGAGCTGCAGTTGATAAGGTGTTAGGAGTCGTTGCCAGGTGGCGGCCAAACGGGCAGCGGGCAGCGGGCAGCGGGCAGCGGGACAACCTACGGACTTGGCCCGGCTGGTGGCCGCTGCGTGCTCGAAAGGGCTGTTGTCTTCAGGACGTGCTGTACATAATTACATAATGGCGTTGTTAACTGTAATAAGCGCGACTTCTGCTTGAACCGCCCGACGCGAGCGCTCAGTGTGTGTCCTGGCGAAAGGATTCCTGCACGCTGCTGCTGCTGGCATTTTTGCTATTTTTGCTCGTTCAGCTCTTTTAGCTCTTTTAGTCGCATGCTCATAATTTACTGCGTTGCCAGTTGGCTGCTCTTGCTGCACAAATTGCAGCTCACTTTTGTTGCCACTTTGCCGCCAACGTTGTCGTCGTTGCAACAATTACTGACAACAACGACGACGACGCTGAGCATCATTAAAACCAAAGGTGACAAAAATTAGTAAGCAAAGTGTTGAAAATTATGAGGCAGCCACAGCACAACTGCTGCAAGGCGAGTGGCAGCAGCAGCAGCGGCGCAAAGAAGAAGAAGAAGGAAGAAGTAACTACCAGGTGCAGCTACCGGTGGTTACAGCCAGATTGTTGCTTATGCCCAGTTCGAGTGGTTGAGCTTTGTTATGAGTCTATTAAACTGGAGGCGCGATTAGACTATAAATTGATGAACTGCACTTAAAATTGTGTGAAGCACTTTATTTAAATAAAACAGTTTAATTAATTTCAACTAAACTGAGCATTCATTTATCATTTTTAACATACAAAAACACAAAAACAATAACATATTTATGTGGTGTTAAAAATACACTTTATATGTTGATTTTCAATTTTTTAATATTCTTATTAACTATAAAACTTTATAGTTTTTACGTGTACAAAGTTTATATTTCGTGGTAGCGCGTTTTGAAATAATTGTATTATATTAAAAAATTATTTTCTTCTGAGTGATAATTTTAAAATAACAAATAAATAAATTTGTGATAAATATAATTCTTTGTTAAGAAAAGGTTGCAAATATCAAAAAAGAAAACAAATTTAAGAAACAGGAAATTTAACATGTCTTTCTTTCAAATCTTTTTAGAAACAATCCCGTGTTTTATTTTACCCTACAAAATTTATTGCGCTTTTAAATTCGAAAATATTATTTTTAAATTTATAAAATACAACAAAATAATTTTTTTATATTTGTTATTTTGTAATTTAGTTTTATTTATTTCGTTGTAATCTTCAACTTTAACTGATAAGCGCAATAATTGTTTTTTAATTAATATCTTAAAAAGCGCAGATTTTTTAATTGTAGTTTTAAAATGTTTCTTGCATTGAAAGTCATTTAGTAAAGAATTCTAAAAGAAATAAATTCTTTATTCATATTTTGTAAAAACAAATATTTTAGTAAAGCTGTTCACACTTTGTACAATCGTTTATTTAATCTGTTTTTGCTATTATTATCAGGCAGTGTGATCAGATATTAATCACATAATTGTTATTATAATTGACTATTATTCAGTTGTCACTTGGGTGTCTAATGGATCATCGCCTGAGCAGGGAAACAACTATGAAAACACATCTGTGGCAGCAGTAACAATAACAACACCAAAGCACTTAACTTGGCTAATGCAAACAGAACGAAATGAAACTGAACTGAACGGAAACTTATTTGATATAGATCAAAGATCGAGTTGAGACAGCGCTGGACACTCACTTTTGATTGGATCTGCTGTGGACTCACCTGCGATTGCCATCCAGGGGTAGAAGGTGTGATTGCTGGCCTGGTGTAAACTGCTGGCAGCCGCTGTTTGGGCCGCCGCAGCGCCCGAAATGGTGCAATTGGCATTCCAGGCCGTGGCCGCGCCCACACCGCCGCCCACGCCGCTGGCCGCATTCTGTGGCACACCGCCGGCGCTGCCGTTGCCGCCGCCGCCGC
>SCDT01003547.1:0-13185 GCA_004143765.1 Drosophila melanica
CCAAGATGGTGCTATTCATACCCACTCTGGCGTCCGCCGTGCTGAGTGCTCTGACGCCCTACTGCATCAGCTGGGGCGGCTGGGTGGCCTTCTGTGTGTTGCGCATAGTGATGGGCCTCTTCCAGGGCCTCATCTTCCCCGCCATTCACGAGCACTTGGCGAAGTGGTCGCCGCCCAAGGAACGCAACCGCCTGGGCGTGTTCGCCTACTCGGGCTCAGATTGTGGTTCAGTTATGGCCATGGGCGTCAGTGGACTCATTGCCAATAGCTCCATGGGCTGGCCAGGCATCTCATATTTCTCGGCTGGCTTTTGCGGTGTTTTCTGTGTTCTGTGGATGCTGCTGGCCGCCAACAATGCGCCCAGTTCCCGTATAACTGGATCCAAAGAGCGCGACTACATTGAACGTTCGATGGANGTTTTCTGTGTTCTGTGGATGCTGCTGGCCGCCAACAATGCGCCCAGTTCCCGTATAACTGGATCCAAAGAGCGCGACTACATTGAACGTTCGATGGAGCGCAATGATGGCTTCCATGCCAACAAAATACCTGTTCCATGGCGCGCCATATGGACATCGGTCCCGTTCTATGCGTTACTCATTATGAACTGCGCGCAGGGCTGGGCTAGTTCAACAATGCAGCAGCAGACGCCGGCTTACATGCACGGAGTCCTAAAGATGGACATCAAGAGCAATGCCTTGTACTCGGCGCTGCCTTTCCTGGCCATGTGGTGCATGTCCTACCTGTACCTGATTTTCGCGGACGTGGCCATGTCGCGCCAGTGGATGTCGCTGAATATGCTGCGCAAGTCCATCAATACGGTGGCTTGTTGGGGTCCGGCAGCGGCGNACTGGCCATGTGGTGCATGACCTACGTGTACCTGATTTTCGCGGACGTGGCCATGTCGCGCCAGTGGATGTCGCTGAATATGCTGCGCAAGTCCATCAATACGGTGGCTTGTTGGGGTCCGGCAGCGGCGCTGATTGGCATCGGCTTCCTAGACGCGAGCCAGACGAGGCTGGCAATAGCGCTGATGACAGTCAATGCGGCGCTGAATGCGGGCTTCGGCCTTGGATGTAATCTAGCCATAATCGACATGTCGCCGAATCATTCGGGCATGNCAATAGCGCTGATGACAGTCAATGCGGCGCTGAATGCGGGCTTCGGCCTTGGATGTAATCTAGCCATAATCGACATGTCGCCGAATCATTCGGGCATGCTAATGGCCATCATAAACGGAGTGAGCAACATCTTTCCGATGCTCGCTCCGCTGCTGGTGGGCGTAATTGTTACCGATACCGTAAGTTAAGTCGGTTTCTGGACGAAATTGCCAACTGTTAAAATGATGTGGGTATCAATTCGTGTTGCAGGGTTCGCGGAGCCAGTGGCAGATTGTGTTTGCATTAACAGCCGTTGTCTTCTTCTTTGGCAACTTGGTGTACATCATTTGGGGCTCGACCGACAAGCAGCCCTGGGATGCGGTGGACTTCTTGAAGCTGCGCGACGGCGAGCAGCTGCCGCCGCTTGAAGTTAAGAGGACGACAATGAAGAGTGAAAAGGAAACATAAGTCAATAACAACAGGGATGATGTTGTGAACTCGATATAAGTTGGAATAAAGCAACAACTTAATATGCCTCGTGGCATGCGGCGTATACGCAATATATATATTTGTATATATATATATATTTATGTACTATGCGTTAACTGCCTGAAATTGTCTTGGCAACGAAATGTGGTTAAGCGTTGATTAAAGCGAATTGTAGTTATTTCTGTTCAAGCTGGACAACTGCGCTGATTTTAATTAAAAATTCTTAAAACGTTTTTGCGTGTATTTTAATTTCTTGTTTGCGCGCATTTTTCTTTCGTCTTCTTCTTTTGCCGCCGCAAAATGTAATAGAAAATTCTTACTACTATTTCTGCTTTGAATGAATTCATTTGCTATTTTTGGTTTTTGGGCCACGCATTTGCATCGCCAGCGCGGAGGAGACTTACAGTCACTCAGCGCAACGAAAGAAAAAAATATACAAAAATTTCAAAAAAGAAAAAAAAAAACAAAAACAAAAAAAGTAAAACCGAAACTTTGCACACAAATCAGAAAAATGGACACTTGGCGGAATTTATGCACGAACGCGTGCGCACAGTACGTTCTTGTCCGGGGGAATTGTTTGCCAACAGGCAGCAGGCGGCGGGCATCAAACAGGGACAACGGCTGCCCAACAAGGCCAAGCCGCAGCGCCAGACCCCAGCGGCTTACAGCCAGCAAGCGGCAAGTGGCAAGTGGCATGTGGCGGTTTTAAACTCGTTTACCAACTGAATCGAGTATATTCGGTTTGTGCATCCAAACGTCCATTTGTTCGTTTGTCCACTCAAACGCAACTCATAAAATTTAAAATGTTGAATAGATTGCTTAAGAACGTACCTACATATATACTTATCTATATAAGCTATATACATATCTCCCTAAATTCTCTAAACTGGGAAAAGGGAAAATAACTCTGTACAGTGTACTGCGCAGTCGGCTACACCCGATATCAGCATTCTTACTTGTTTATTTTTGTGTTTTTTTTTTTTCGTTCAGCCCGAAACCCAAACCCGAGCTCAAAACCAAACTGAAACCGAAACGAAAACAAAACGAACATGTTTTTCAATTAAAAACGCTGAGCAGCGCGCAAAAATTCATTTGAATTGCCCACAGCGGACAGCAGCCAAAGACAAGTCATAAATGACCACTTCCATACACCAGCACACACAAACGCACACACACACACACACACATATAAGAACACCATGCAGGCAGCAGTATAAAGGGAACTAAATGAATTTTGTTTGATGTGTTGCAACTGTCGCAGGTAACGGGAACCGAATTTATCTATCCTTATTTGCTTTCAGAAAATATTATTTCTTGAAAGGTCCAACAAATATAGAAAGAACTTTGATTTAAGTTACTTTGATATTTATAATACCATTTTTTATATTTTCAATTCTGTCTTCTAGATTTTAGCTATATATTGTTAATAATTACTTTGTTATTGTTAATAATTGTTTTGGATTAATCACAACATATTCTAATATATGAAGCCCTTAATTATTAAAGTATTTGAACACATATCAAAAACATATCATCTGGACAATCTAGCAAATGCAATACAAATATTGCCCTAAATAGTTTTGGGGTTCACATAAATGTGAATATTCTGAATGCATTCAATAGATATTAATATTAATGACTTGACCACAATACTAGCAATTGGAGTGCAAATTATGCGCACTTTATTTATCCCCAAAAGCATGGCCAAAGCAACTGTGTCTAGCAAAATGGTTAGTTATTATCATTAAAATACATATATATAAATATGTATATATACATGCATATCTGTTAAAGGCAAGTGCTTGTAACTGGTTGCGGCTCACCTAGAATATAATTTGGTTGGTAATTCGATATATTCGTAACAATTGTGAGTACTTGCACTTGCACTCGCATTCGAGAGACTATTACAGATTGAGACGTGTATTAGTATAGAGCGTAAATTCGAAAATTATAATTGAAGCTACATCAGCAGCAGCAGCAGCAGCAGCAGCGACAACAACAATGAATGACAAATACACTGAAGATGGTTTCATTGTGCTCTTCAGGGGTCAGAGTGAAGTGTCAGAGTGAAGTGTCAGTGTCAGAGTGAGCCTAGAGATGGTCACGTGACACGACACGTAAACATTTATAATACGTTTTCGATATGTTATTACAAATTAAATAACAATGAAATACTTTGTTATGGTTACATTTGGAAATTTAAATGCAGATATTAAACAATGAAATGCAAGTACAAAAATATTATTTATTTATTTTGAAGAATTTTCTTTTTTTATCTAATCAGCAACTTTGATCTTAAGTCAACAGTAACTTTTAAAGATTCTTTTTTACACATTTAAAAAATTTTTTGCTACTAAAAATTTTGTTTATTTAATTCATTATTCTAAAATAATCTTATTTTTTAGATCTTCTTAGATTCGTTGACACGAAAGCAAACACGACATGAGCCAGACTCTGATGAGCACCGGAATCTCTGTTGGATCTGATATAGCAATCACACGCACACACTCCCACACACACACACACGCACACACATGAAGTGAAGCAAGTGGCGTCAAGCACAGCAATTGCTGGAAATTTAATTTATGCCCGGCGCTTTCAATTGAAGCACGGCCAGTCGAGCAACAATAGCTGGAAATTAACAGGCACAAAAGCGACCGGACGGCTACCCGGGGCTGAGCTGAGCTGATGCTATGGCTCTTGCTGCATAGGTTGAGTCGTTAACATTCTCGTGCTGTTGGCTGGTGCATGTGGCATGCGTTGCCCAATGGCCAGCAAATAAGTATGCCGCAGTTTTGCTTTCTTTCGGTTTTTGGGCGCTTAATTAATATTGCATAAGCGCAAGCGTTGGCCCTGGCGCAGCCCTGCCACCGACTGTTGAGGACATGCCGCAGCTGTTGTCCTTTGCTCGCTGCACTGCCCATAATTATGAGAGCGCTCCACACGCGACCGAATTTATGCATTGCGCTTCTTTTGTGTGCCCGCCCCCCCCAATGTTTACGATGCACCATGACTGATGTCTTTTTTCACCGAAATCGACATATTTTTATGCAAATGCCAATGGTCGGGCAGTAAATTGTGATCTATTGTGCGAATACGTGTTCAGTGTCTGCTGCTTAAAAGTAGATTAATGTCATAGCGATTTCGAGCGTTCTTAACTAAGAAGTAGTTTTTTGATTTCAGAGACGTTTACTCTTATTTCCGTGTTATAAATTGACTTTCAATAAAATGTTATGTTTAATTAGTTTTATTTTAATTAAAAAGTGTGAGAATGGCTAATAAATTCTCGAATGAATTCTGACAAGATTTTTTCTTAATATTGCTGATTGTATCCAATATCCAATATTGTGGCTTTTTTGTTTACTTTTCGGTTACTCAATAATAATTTACTTTTTCGATTATTTTTTTGTGGCATTATATTTAAATGTAATAAAATGCGGATACATTCACGATTATTCTGCCATTGGTTTTAATCAGTGCAGGCAGTGGCACAATTTCATTCGCATTTCCATTTCCATATCCATTTCCATTTCCATTTTGCATTTTCTTGCACAGTTTTACAGCCAGCTGTCTGTGACCTTGTTGCGAGAGCTGTGTGGCACCTGGCGCACACGTTTTAAATAAATGAAGTGCAGCTCTGTGGCAACAACAATGGCAACACTGTGGCGCCACATTATACTGTTAATGCGATGACTACAAAACTCTGTCGACTTGTCGCTTGGCAATAGCAAAGCCGAAGCGCTCCAGAGTGCAAGCCAACAAAATGCGATGCCAAATGGCGGCAGAGCTGCAAAAGAATTTTTAGAATGCATTGAATTTTAAAACATAACAATAAAGCACTCAACGTTCACCATGTACGAAACGAAGCCAAAGGTAAGAGTCGTCACAGTAACATACACACACATACAAATACACCCATGTGTATATGTATCTGAGCGTGTCTATTTTTGCCTTAGCCCAGTTTGCAGCTAGCGCGCGTTCAACGAGCTTGAAAATTGCGCGCTGGCAAATGCAGTAAAGTTTTTCGCGCTGCTTAAAAGGAAAATCACATTGGGTAATGAATCGCAGCTGTTGCGTCGTTGCACTTGCCAGCTGCAGCTGGCAACTAAAGCGGCAGCAGCAGCGGCAGCAGCAGCTGTCGCGCGTGCAACCGATTTGCAATTCATTGGTAAATGTCAGCTGGAGTTTGCCAGCTTTCAATTTGTGCACACTTAAATGCCAAATTTAAGGCATTAGCAGCTGATCGAATATTGCATATATATTTATATATGAAACGATGTTTATCTGACTAAAGGCTTGCAACACCCGACGAAAGTTTTTCACTCAACAAGCTCGACACGACCGAAATTCGTTTACAGCAATAAACGTGTTGATTTATTGATTTTGCACGTCGCATAATTTACTTTGCCTGCATGACAGCCTGAAAAATAAACTACAGCAACAGCAGTTTCAACGACAACAACAACAACAACAATAAAAACAGTTGCAACGCCAACGCTGATGCCAACAAGCAAGCCAAATGAAATCCTGTGCTCCTGTTTATTTCTCAGCCATGCACGAATGCCCGTTCTTTGAACATATCCCTGTTTTTCTATACACTAACATTGGGTATTATAATTTACTTATAAAAACATGTTCTTCAGTTTTTGTTGTATGTAGAACCGAACCGAAAGACTGTATACACAATTGTTATTGGAAAAATGTGTAGAAAAAATTTTAGGCTGATTTATAAACACATTTTTTATATCTATACCAAATTTTCCTATAATAAGCCCTATGATAATAAGCCTAGCTTGGTAAATTTATACAAAAACTTAAAAATAGAAGACAACAAAATTCTTCAGCTTTCTTTAGTAACATTGTTTTAACAATTTAATTTATGTGTCTATTTATTTTTTTGACAAAAATCAGAAATTAAAAAATTTTGATTTTTGTTAAAAATATTGCTCAAATCACCTTTTGTTGTGTATGTTTTTTTTATAATACAGCTGCTGCTTTCGCGTAAGTGTATTTCAACTTCGACAACCGATAAATATTATAATCAATTTTTTTTTTGTTCACTACGCGCCATTGCTGGCTCACAGTGTCTGCCTGATTGTCATCTCGTTGCCTTGTTGTACGTCGCAGTTGCCACTTTTTTGCACCTATCTTTATCTGATGGCTGCAGCAGCGACTCCAGCAACAGCAACAACAACAACAATAATAACAGCAACCAACTGTAAAAACCAACAAGCAGTCAGCCAGCAGACGCCATGTCGTGCGCCATTTTTAAGTTGTTTCTTGAAACGGAAACGAAAGCGGTTTTCATATGCATGTGCGCACAAGTGTGTGTGTGTGTGTGTGTGTGTGTGTGTGCAGCTGCATGCCGTACCATCGTTAAGCGGCTTTTGTGTGTGTTTGTGTTTGTGTGTGTGCACACCTTCTAGGTGCCGACAATATGAAATAGGGCTGCAGTTCGAGCAGATTTCTTGCTGGCCTTACCCTACCCCAAAACGTATGCCAAATGCTTGCGACAGTGAGCCGTCTAAGTATGCGAACAGGAAATGTGACAATGGTTAAAAACTTTGGGCGTTGCTTTGTCAGTGTTTTAAACAGTTTTTAAATTTGAAAATAGTTTATATTTATTTTATTTGATTATTTCTTTTGAATTGTGCAGCAAAATGTTTTTCAACGAAACTGTTCGTATTTCATTTAAGTTTCATTCATACTTTATTCAGTATTTAAAGTTGCCTGTTTTCAAAACATTTTTAAATACTTTGTTTAAATGTATTAGATATTAGATAATAATGTATGTGACCATATTCAAAATCAGAGTTTTAATGGCAATTCCATTTGGGCATTGAATTTTCTCTGGCAGAGTGCGGAGTGTGCATTGTGGCCCAGTTGATTGTTTATTGTAGTGTCCCGTGCAGCTGCATACATTGCTACACCGTACCCGGCACACGTGCCCGTCCCCCCACCTCGCCGGCCCGACCTGCTTGCTTGCTGTCTCGCTTTATCTGTGCCCCTTTCTCGCTCGTTGTGTGAGCATGTTAAATAAATTTGCATATTTTAGTTCATCGTTAGTTTGGCAAAAGCTCAATTTTCTATGCAAAAATTCAACACTGATGACAAAAAGTGAACGAATTACAATGCACTAAAAAAACCCATAAGAGAAGAAAAAAACGGAATGGAAAACTAAACTGAAAATCGAGAAAAAACAAGAAGAAAAGCGAAGAGCTACAAAAGACAATTTTGCTTTTTGACTTTGCAGTTCAAAACGTTTTGCATGTGTTGTGTATCCGAGCGGGGTGGGCGGGGGACATGCTAATGAGGTATTTGTTATGCTGCATATTTGCAGGTTCGGTCGCCTTTTTTTTCTTTCTGCAGATTTTGTTTCCATGAATGATTTGCAGTGTGGCGACAGGCAGGCAAAAAAAAAATAATAAGAATAAAAAAGAGGTGGGCAACTCAAATGCTGTCAGCGTTTCGTTTGATTTATAAAGCCGCATTTTGCGCATTTTTTTAGTGGATATTTTGCTGCTCAAATCTAAGCTTTGGCGTTGCGCTCTTTGTTTGCCCGTTGCTGCTGCTGCTGTTGTTGTTGTAACTTTAATGACACATTTAAGCGCAACCGCAGCCCGTAACAACAACGAAGCATGGCCAGAATAACAGAGTGAGTGTAAGTGTGTGAGTGTGTGTGTGTATGTGGGGGGTTGCATGTGTGCATTTTATATACTGTTGTGTGTGCGTGCGGCTTGTTGCTGCTGCTGTTGCTGCTGATGTTGCTTTGGCCCGAAACCGTTGGTTAAAATGCCGAGACACACGCTTGCGCGAAATTTTATGATAGTATTTTGGTGTAATGGCGTACCGCAGTGTAGCAGCAGCAGCAGCAGCAACAACAACAACAACAACAGTTGCTGCTGCTGCTGCTGCTGCTGCTGTAGCTTCAACCACGGCATTGCCTGTTTGTGTAATCTACTGTTGAAATATGGTTTTAAGGTAGATTCAAGGCAATTTACCATATTGGCCGCAATACAATTTCCGCTCACCAGCAGCAGCAGCGGCGGTGACTACAACAACAACTGCCGCATAAAGCCACATAAATAGCCAACAGCAACAACAGTTACAACAACAACAATCACACCAACACGAGCAGCTGCAATACCAGCGACATGTGTATTTAAATTTGCTGCGGCTTATGTTATTTGTCGCCGTTGGATAAATGTTGTTATTATTTTGGATCAGCTGCAACAACAACAATCTCGCCTGCTTCAGATACTGTCTGTGTATATAGTAGGCACACACATAATACCATAAGTCCTGCGGCTAATTTAAGGTCAGCATTTAATTCAAGCCATATGCCGTTAACAATAATAAAAAGCAAAAAATATATATTTATTTTTAAAACAGCATATATGTTATTAATTCGTATAGCAGATATATTTACATAACTTATGTACTTTGAATGCCAAGAGACTTTAGGCCAGACAGAGACAGCCAAAATCTAAACATGCTTATTCATCTATTTGTGTTGTGTTAAGTTTATGTACTCAAAGGCCAAGCAAGGACACTGTTGCCATATGGTAGTGAAAATGTTTTCAACATCTGAAACGTTTCCCAGATCTAAAAATATATTTGGTAATTTAAACTCTTTTACTGAATATAAGCGCTTAAAGGTATGCAATATGAACCGAAGGCATAAATTAGAATAATAAATATATTTGAGAGCTTTACATGTTAAATTATCAATTTTGGCATGATTTTTGACAACAAATGTGACCCCTCTAAAATCATTTTTAATATTGTTTTTTACACTAATTATGACAGTTACAATCAATAAAAAACAAGAATTCGGAACTTTGCATGTTCAACAAAATTTTGTTGAAAACGAGTAAGGGGGGGAGTACATGGTTTTTTGGCATGAAAAAAATTTTCAAAAATGCACAATTTTTGAATGTAGAATCAATCTAGATGCCAAATCATGACAAAAAAGCCATCAAACGTGAAAATCGGTTCACTTTTGACAAAGTTATGGGAGTTTGAAGTATGGGAGCTCTGGATCCGAGAGCTTCACATGTCCAAATTTTTCTCAATTTTGGCATGATTTTTGACCAAAAATTTGACCCCCCCAAAATCACTTTTAATGTTGTTTTTTATGCGAATTATGACTAATACAATTGATATAAAACAAAAATTCGCAATTCTAAATTTTGAAAAAAAAAATTTTCGAAAATTCACAAGGGGGGGGTACATGCTTTTTTGGCAAAAAATGAAAAAAAAATTGATTCTAAAAAATGTATATATTTTTAATGTAGAATCAATATAGATGCCAAACCATGACAAAAAAGCCATCGAACATGAAAATCGGTTCACTTTTGACAGAGTTATGATAATTTGAAATATGGGATCTATGGATCCGAGAGCTTTACATGTCCAAATTTTTCTCAATTTTGGCATGATTTTTGACCAAAAATTTGACCCCCCCAAAATCNTGAAATATGGGATCTATGGATCCGAGAGCTTTACATGTCCAAATTTTTCTCAATTTTGGCATGATTTTTGACCAAAAATTTGACCCCCCCAAAATCACTTTTTATGTTGTTTTTTATACTAATAATGACTAATACAATTGATATAAAACAAAAATTCGCAATTCTAAATTTTGAAAAAAAATTTTTTTCGTAAATTCACAAGGGGGGGGGTACATGCTTTTTTGGCAAAAAAAATCAAAAAAATTTTATTTTAAAAAATGCGTTATTTTTGAATGCAGAATCAATCTAGGGAACAAATCATGACAGAAATGCCATCAAACGTGAAAATCGGTTCACTTTTGACAAAGTTATGATAGTTTGAAGTATGGGAGTAATGGTAACACTTTATTCCACGCAATAAAAGCGAAAATACTGGATTCATATGTATAAACGGACGGTTGGCACAAGCCTAATATACTCTTTTTACTTCGAGAGCGAATATAAAAAAGCACCAACGCAATCCGCATAAGGATTGAAGAAAAATCTTGACGCTCCCTGCGCCTTGGCAAGCAATTCATTTAAGCGTGCTTTGGCATTATTGCCACCAACCAGGCTCACCCCTGCCACCACCGGCCTTATCAAACCCCGCCCACATAACGAGTGCGCAGAGGCAGTTGCAAGCCACAACTAGATTTTTGGTTGCCGCCGCCTTCGTTGCTGTGGTGCTAGGCAATTTGTTTGTCATTGTGCACATGTGTGTGTGTGTGTGTGCGAATATGAGTGTGTGCTGAAGTGCATATATATGCTTTGAATTTTCTTTTGGCTGCCACTTTCCGTCTGCTGGCTGGCAGTGTGAACTGGCCCCTCCTTCGGTGCCTGAGCCAGTCTTCAGCGCGCTTCGCACTCTGTCCGGATGGCGCGGACAGACAGAGAGATTTATGCGCTTGCCAAGCTGCAAGCAAGCAAACGGACAGCAATTAATTTGCATTCTGGTAATTAATTTTGCATTGCTGAAGTCGTCTTTTTTTTTTTTTTAGATACGCTTTTTCTCTGTCTGCTCGCTTGTCATTTGCCAAATGGCTGATTGCGTTTTAAAGGGCCAACGGCCTTAAAGCCAATCAACTGCGGCTAGTTTACTCATACCCCCCGCTCACCCCCCTCTGGCCACTTAATTGCTTACCTGTTGCTGCCATTCAAATCAATCAGCAGTTGATGCACGCAATTAATTATACACTAGCTCCGACCTTTTGTTCTGGCAACTTTTGGCCTGTTAACAACTTAGACAACTAACTGCGGCAGCTGTTAGCCGGCTGCACTCCGTTTACGCCAGCGAATGTTTGCATTGCCATTTACAGGCTGCGCACAGCAATTGAAATTGTCAGCGTTTAACGCAAATGGCACGCCAAATACAATGCAATGCATACAATGCGAGTACAAGCGCCACCCTATTACCCCCCTTTTACCCCTTTCAAGTGCACTTGGCATGGCCAGAATTTGTGGACGCCCACTCGTGCCTTATTATGGCGGCTTAAAGACAATTGTTGCAGCGCATCTCTCTCTTTCTCGTTGTCTTTCTCCTTTTCCCTCTCTCTCACTCTCTGGCAGCTGTTGCCAGGCTCCACGTCTTGTTTATTACTACAGTCGCCACTGGGGCATAAAGTACATGTTCAGTTGGGGGAAATATATGGATAAAATGTAAGTGTATGATACTCTTTTATGCCTTTGTGATCACCCTCGCTCTATGGCTCTGCGAGTGTCAAAAATTTAAAAAAATAATAATTTTTCTGCTAAAAATAATAATAATTTTATCATAAGTTATAGGCATAGCTTAATAGAGTATTTGCTGAAAGGTATATTTGGTTAAGTGATTGCAGGGTATCACCAAGTTGAGCATTTGTGCTAACTGTTAGCTTTTTGCGGTTGTGGGCTGCACAGGAATGCAGTTGTCGCATTGTTATTTGCTGTCCGAGGCGACTTGCCAGATGTCTTCGGTTGGCAGTTCATAAAGCCTTTGTCAGTAGCTGCGAACATGAACTCATTTCAATCGAATCGGGGAGTGTGTGTGTGTGTGGGTGCGGGTGCGTAGCAATGCAGCTCATTATTTTGCTCATTTCCTCTTAATGACAATATCAATTGCTGTTTTACGCCATTGTCTTGCACATCGATTGTCTCAGTTGGCTTACGTTTTATTTGATTTTCAATTAAATTTAATTAATTAAGTGTAAAAGCTTTCACACACTAACACTAACAACAATCCTCCATGTGGACAGAACTTGCAACTAAATGGCTCGTGTGGAAATTGTTCAATGTTTTGTAAGCAGCCGCGTGGCTCATTAAAGTTCAACGAGCGACCAATGCGCAATACGTGTGCATATAAATATTAAGTATACGCATGCAATTAACAATAATTAAGTGGCTGCCCAAATCAAAGACACGATATCAGAAAGTTTTATTCTACGAAATTGTGCTTTGAGACGAAGTTAAAATGTATATGCGGCCCACTTGAATAATTTATGCAGTTTAAATTGGGTTTTCGGTTGTACCGAAAAATTAGCATTGCGGCTGCACGATAAAAATAAAGCTGAACTCTAAAGTTACAATAGTGGCCATTAAATACCCTGTAAAAATAATACAGTGCGCAAGCAGCGAAAATTTGTATATTTGTATTATTTATAACTATTTTATAGCATACTTTTCAGGGCTGTAAAAAATCAATTTCATTGAATTTAATATAAAGAAAATTTGATAGCTTTGATATGTGATTGATGATTTCAATTTTGCTTTAGTGTGCAAATATTCCCCAATGCAATGGCAGAGCACATATATCAAATTTGTTACACTCAGTGTAATTCACAAAATGCAAAGGAGTAGCACTCAAAAAGTTGTGCGTCGTTGGTTACTTGACAAATTTCTGGGGAAATATCCTATCCGGGGCTTCATATATGCTCTCCATTGGCCCCCTCCGGCAACTACTTTATGCAAGCCGCGTCCTTTGGCAATGCATTGCAAGTTAATTTAAGTTTATTTTCAACCGTTTTTTCTCTCTCATTATACCCTGAACCCATTGAAAATGGGTAAAAAAGGGTATAATGGTTTTGTGCAAATGTATGTAACAGGCAGAAGAAAGCATCTCCGACCCCATAAAG